>WTSP01025115.1:0-14593 GCA_025331215.1 Actenoides lindsayi | reverse complement strand
CACGCCCGCTCCCCGCTGCTTCCCCAGCCACTGCGACAAACAGATCCCATTCCCAAGGCAGGCACCTGCCCAGGTCCAGGGGATGGGTACACATGTTCTATCAAGAGGCTGGAGCCGCAGCCTGATTGCATTTACATGAAGAAATCATCTTATGCAAATCTCTCCTCCGCGAGCGAAGGCCGTAGCGGGAGGAGCAGCGGTGCCCTGCAGAGATTCACCAGGCGTGGCAGATGGGCAATTCAAGGTAAATCCTACACTGCAGTTATACAACACAGAGAAACTGGGGAGAGAAAAAAAAAGAGAAAGCTTCAAATCCATAAATTATTTATAAATAATACAGCTTTCTCATGAAATACCCAAAAGGCCAAGCACCCGTTTTTCCTATTATTTTTCTCCACTTACACAAATCAGATTAATATCTTATCAGGAACGAGGCGGTTTTGGGGGAGGATGGACTGAGACGGTGAATTTAGTTATCAGCTTGCAGGCAGAATGGCAGGAACTGAAGGCTGCTGTGCCCGTCCACCTGGGAGCAAAGCAGCGGAAGGCATAAAAGAGGGAGCTGGAGTGGGCTGAGGAGGGAAACTGTCCCCCCAGGAGCTCATGCCTTCCCAGAACCATCACAGCATGGTAGGGGTTGGAAGGGACCTCTGAAGATCATCGAGTCCAACTCCCCTGCCAGAGCTGGGTCAAACCCAGGGTAGATCACTCAGAAATGCATCCAGACTGGTCTTGAAAGTCTCCAGAGGAGATGACTCCACAGCCTCTCTGGGGAGCCTGTTCCAATACTCTCACAGTAAAGAAGTTCTTCCTTATGTTGAGGTGGAACTTCTTGTACTCGAGCTTGAATCCATTGTCCCTTGTCCTATCACAGGGCACGAGAGAAAAGAGGTTGTCCTGCCTTCTTGACCCCTACCCTGCAGATACTTGTAAACATTCAGAAGATCCCCTCTCAGGCTCCTCTTCTCCAGACTAAACAGCTCCAGAGCCCTCAGCCTTTCCTCATCAGAGAGATGTTCCAGTCCCTTCAGCATCTTTGTAGCTCTCCATTGGACTCTCTCCAGTATTTCCCTGTCCCTCTTGAACTGGGGAGCCCAGAACTGGACACAACACTCCAGGTGAGGTCTCATCAGTGCAGAGCAGAGGGGGAGGAGAACCTCCCTGGATCTGTCCCTGACAACCTGTTCAAAATGACCACTTGCTTCCCACCAACAACTGCAGAGTTTTTTCCAAGTGAAGCACATCACTCGGATTCACCGGTCACCGCTGCGGCACCCGCGCTCGTGGCACGTCTGCTGTGCTGCCTCTGCAGAAGGCTGGCCCTGCTCTGCACAACACGTGGTGACACCTCCGTATTCACAACCCTCCAGCTTTTCAGCACTTCTGCTCAGCAGCCCGACGCTTGATTTCACCTTCATCACCCAGCGCTGTACACGTCCAAATTCCCCAGCAATGACCAGCTCAACTAGCTTCTCGTTCTTCTGCTGGCCTGCCTGGGGACCCCACATGCCCACCAGTGCCGTCCACCTTCCGAGAGATACACACACCCTTCACCATTCACTTTCATGTGGCAGTGTCTTTGTCCTTCAAAGCCCTTTTCGGATCTTTGTGCTCAGTTTGCATTTGATTCAACACAGTCTGGCTGGGGTTTTTTTGTTGGAATCATCAGAGGCAGATACCCATATGCTCCAGGATATCTTTGCAGTCTAACTCCCAACATTTGAGTCTTCCAGCAGACCACTCTTTCTGCTTGCTTATATAAAGATGCAGATGCCTTATGTGACTTTTACAATGTGTTTAAGCAGACTCTCCCACCAAGCCAGAGGATATTCATTTTCTCCCTCCTCATTTTCTGCTGCTTTCAACTGGTCTGTTGTGATTTGGGTGTGGGAAAGGTGTACTTCTAAAAAGCCCTAAAAGTTAAAAGATAGATATGCACACAGATAATGCAGACCTTTTCTGAAGCTCCTTGAAGTCTTGGTGCGTGTTTTCTTTATATTACAAATGGTAGGTTTGCCTAAATGCAATAGGAGAGTAACCCTTGAGTTCACTGCTCATGTCACATGTGCAGTATAAGGTAATTAAAAGATACGACAGAAAAAAAACAAAACACACCCTGATTTATTTTCTTATTAGCTACAGATATTAGCATGTGATGAACTGACCGCAACCCCCATTTCCCATCCCTCTGGGGTGATGGACAGGGAGACAAATCAGGAGTGAAGCTGGGACCATCAGGGGTCACTCCATCAGGAGTTACCCTTGGGATCACGGAGTCCAACCATTAACCCTACTCTACAAAGTTCACCCTAAACCATGTCCCCCAACACCACATCCAAACGACCCTTAACCACATCCAGGGCTGGTGACTCAACCCCCTCCCTGGGCAGCCTGTTCCAGTCTCTGATTGGGAATAATTTTTCCCTGTTGTCCATTCTAAAACTCCCCTGTTGCAGTTTGAATCCATTCCCTCTTGTTCTATGGCTAATTACCTGTGAGAAGAGACCAGCACCAGCCTCTCTGCAGTGTCCTTTCAGGTAGCTGTAGAGAGTGATGAGGTCTCCCCTCAGCCTCCTCTTCCTCAAACTAAACAGTGCCAGCTCCTTCAATCGCTCTTCAGGTCAAGGGAGGTTCTCCTCCCTCCCCTTCTACTCTGCCCTAGGGAAGCCACATCTGGAGTGCTGAGTCCAATTCTGGGCTCCCCTGGAAACCAGGACGGGGCCAGGCAGGTCTGTCAAGACCACCCCTGCAGGAGATTGGGGGTCCCATCACTTGTTTCACAGACTGGGCTTCTCTTCTCAGGCCAGCTAGGGGTGTTGATGTGCCTGTTGGGACCCAACCACACCATGCTGCTTGTGCCTGCCGTGACTGAGCGCTGAATAAATGGGAAACAGATAAATGCTGAGTTAGTGTCTGGCTATCTGCCTGCTTTGCCCAGTAAATAATTCAGCTAATTTCCTCGTAATACTGACCTCCTGTTTTGGTGGGGAATCAAACCTCTGCTTCTGGGCTAGATGGCTTTCTCCAGTACTTTCTCTAGGGCTGTTTTTAACCAAGCTTGTTGCGGAAGACGATAACAAGAAATGAGCTGGAAACAGCATCTCTCAGCTCATCATAACCGGGCAGAGCCCACAGCACAACACGCTCCCGTAACCGGACACGGACACCACTTCTCTCTCTACCATCTACCCGGCTGTTAACACTAATCAATTCCCAGGGTATGTTCTTTCCAGAAATGAGATGGACCTGTTAAGCAAAATTAAAGATGGAGTCACAGCTGAGGGCTTCAGGGTTCACTCGCACAAATTAAAAAGCACAGTTGACACAGAAATGTAAATCAAGAGTATGGCTTTAAATCTGCTTGTTAAGAACTTGGGGGGGAAGGGAAGGAATAATTTTTGTTTTCAATACAGTCACTATAATTGGAACAACGGGTTAAAAGATTTGACCTTCTGTCCACCAAAATATCCTGGAAAACCAAACTGTTGTGCCTCTGTATAACCAGCATAAACCCATTTCCCAACGCACTGGCAAGTTCCATGTACTAAATTGCCAGGAATATTTTTTTTTCCCCCAAATTTGGCTACGCTGGCAACACTAGACAGTGCCTATGTATGTATCCATCCTATCTGATGACCAAGGACACAGTTAAGAAGAGAGTTAAAACAAAAAAAGGAAAGAAAACCACGTTAGAAAAATAAAGCAAAGTGCATTAACTGACCATGTTTGAAGCACAGATTCGTTCCAGGTGGTCTGTAGGTAACTGTTTACTCAAGTCCACACGTATAATGTCACGTATTACTACTCCCTTGAGCGCTGAATTAATCCACACAGAAATGAAATGGAGGTCACTGTGCCAGCTACCCAATGACACATTAAAAAGAAGGAGGGGAAAAATAAAAAAAGGGCAGAAAATGCCCTTTATAGTCTCTTTATACTTTCCACTTCACTACGAAGGCGAGGGATTTATTCCACTAATCCACGGCTGGCAGTGCTAGGGCTACTTGGAGCTGCAGAGACAGAGAGAAATATCTAATTCTCAAATCCCCTCCAGCTACATAAAGGTAAGGAAGACGAGCACTTTTGCCACCACCGAGCTGTTACCGCATTAGACCAACATCATCTTCTGAACGGGCTAAATTACAGGGGGGCACACGTCACAAACAGCTTCCCCCTGTAACTAGGACAACTAGTTAATGAGATGGCCAAGAGAGCTTTGCCTGCCCAAGTAGAATGTTATATCCCTATGCAGCACGAGGGGGAAGAACTGCATGAGCGACCTGTCCAAACACGAGCTTATTCAGGCTGTTCAAGCATCAAGTCACAATTCACCGTCCTGGGGAAAAAGCAGTGGCCTTTCTTCCAGGTCCCAAGAATCAGATAATATTTGACAGCACCTCGATGCGTGGCATCTAGTTTGGCCTTTCTGCATTTTCTTCTTTTTTTCCTTAGGCAAGCAAATCTATAAAGGCTCTCATCTAGCTCTCATCTAACGTGTTAGATTAATAAATGATGAAGCTACAAACAAGGGAGCCCCAACCTTCCGCGATGTGTGCTCAATTATTTGGCATTCTAACAAGAGGGAAATGAAATTAATTTAATCTCTGTAATTGCAAAACTAAATGACACAATCTCGCCTATTATAACAGATCAAAACAATACATTTACATTTATCAAACCCTTGAAAAAAAAAAAAAAAGTGTAATTTTTTACTCTGAATAGCTTTTTGTGATGTGTTAGCTTCCATCCCCGGAAAAGTAACTGCTGAGCTACCAAGGACATCACCCTCCACACCATCAGCACCAAATTCTTTAGCAATTTCTTCAGTAGTCTCTTCCTGCATCTCCCCTTACAATCCAGTCTCTTAAACCAACACGTGAGTAGTAGATAAGAGAACACGGTGCAGGCATCGGTGCTCTGCTGCACCCCC
This sequence comes from Actenoides lindsayi, assembly GCA_025331215.1. NCBI lineage: Eukaryota > Metazoa > Chordata > Aves > Coraciiformes > Alcedinidae > Actenoides > Actenoides lindsayi. The sequence goes on along the minus strand of WTSP01025115.1, from coordinate 9,663 downwards.
CACCCCCAAATCTCTGCTTCTCTTCCACTGCTCCTCCCAACTCCTCCCATCACGTGTCTGGCCTCCTCATTTAACTCTCCCCCACCGTGGCACAATCCCCAGAAGAGGACGACTTTGGGTCTCATCTTTCTCTGGGTACCTCTTCCACTCTGAAATCACCTCGCTTGGATGCGAGTAAGGTCTGGCTCCCTGCAGCACCCCAGGCATGGTTTCTCTACAGCCCCGTGCTGCGGCACTAGCCCTTTCCTACACCTCTGGAAATAGCCTGCCCGAGGCAGCTGAAGACCTTCCTTTGCCATTTTTTTGTGGCCAAACCCCAGGGGTGGCTCAGAGACACATGGCAACAAGCATATCCAGGTCTTTCTCTCCTTCAGTCGCTTCCAAACGACGAGTCTCTAATCCCTTTGGCTTCAGCTGCAAAATTCCCATTGACTGATAATGGATTTTCCACTGATGTAGAATCGGGCACTTCGACTACACCACTCGGAATTAACAGAAGAGAGCTCTGTTAATCCTTTATAAGCAAGCTTAATCTTTTGGTTTATAGAAGAAGGGGCAAAGGCCCCCTTTTCTACACTATCAGGCAGAATGCGACCGTTATTTCAGGACATTTTTCTCATTTTGATTGAAATCGGTCTTTTTATTTAGTTTTTTTTTATTTTTTTTTGGAAGACACAAATCCAGGCAGCACCACAGATGCACGCTTCTGCCAAGTCAAAAAAAAAGGAAGAGTTTGAGCTATGAACCCTGGAGCTGAAAGCTGGGATCAGTGTTCTGGGACTCAGAGCTACTCCATAGAAAGTGCTGTCACCTGGAAACAGCAGACTGACAAAGCCTTTATAGCATTCACCTTTCAATTAAACAAGAGCAACCTCTGAACCCTCCCGTTAAAATAGCTGTTAGATTTGTTCGGGTTCTCTCTCGATGACGTGATTTGAACATTTCCTGTCCATTAGCAGTAGTGAGGGCTATCAAACTGCAAGCAGGTTTTCGCACCTTTAAAGACTGCCGCAGAACTTGGCTAATAACTCTAAAGCAATCAAGCCATCAGAAAGATGAACTGATCTGACATTAAGACGCTTTTTCCATGAAAATGAGATTTTGTTAGGTCAACTCAGATACAGTTTATTAAGTCAGCGGTGGCAGAATGGCTCTTCTTTTTTTTGCAGGAAAGGAAACGTATCGGTACGCTTCCACGTCTGGTAAGTAGGAGCTCAATCATGCCAACACCATTGCAGTCCGGGCAAGGATATTTAACTGCAGTAAAATCTTGAAAGATCAAGCCCAAATAGTAGAGTCGCAATTGGTACTGCACATCAAGCAGCCCTTCATTTGATGCCCTATCCTGCAGGTGCAAACATTTCACTGATGAAGTAGTTCCTCATAAGCACTGCTTCTACGCTAGGGCGAAACAGAGGCTTGGATACAGCAGCTAAGGAGCTGGAATGTCACGTATCTCTGTAGGACAATAAAATGTTTGTCTTCTGCCGTGTGCTTCATTGGTGGTGTTGAGCTGGGTGGCCTTCTGAAAGGGGCAGCAGAGGCTGAGATGCACCTTCATTAAAGCAGCACCTCCTCCTCCCCCCGCCCCTGCGAGAACAGCGAGCGCGGGAGGGAAGAGGTGAGCGATCCAGGGAGTAATGAAGAGGGTTTGTTTCAAAGGGGTTGTCAATTATTTACGAGTGAATCCCCAGATGAAGGCATCCGGAGCTGAGCAGTTCTTCATACATTCCGCTTCCGCACACGCGGCACAACCCGACCAGACGCGAGCTCAACTGGATGTCTGGCTGCACGAGGTGTCAAAGAGCGAGCAGAATCTGGACTTGAGGAATCACCGTCGTGCTTTGTGAAGTACAACAGCCCGCTGGACTTAAAGCTCTCTCTCAAAACCCCTCCAACACTCACAGAACTCATTCTTTACAGTATTACCCGCTCAGCAAGATCTCCGCGAAGGAAAAGCTCACGCTGAAGAATTTCTGTAATTATGCTGACAGAGTTGTCTCAACAGTCTGATATTCAAACTCTTCTCAGGATATTGCCCAGCTTTCAATGGAATGTTATTTCACAATGGTAAGAAATGGACCTGAAATCTTCCCATTAAGAAAAGATAAGACCAAGTTACGGTCTTTTTCACCAGAACAGGGCTGATCCTTTTCAACAGAAAGCTTTTGTCTGTGAAGTAAAATTGTGTTATAACTGTGCTTTTTAAAGAGAAGATCCAAAGGCTCTTCCTGTGATGGAAAACACACTGCAAACATTACACACTGGCCTTCTTCATGAAGCAAGGACGGTGAAACCGAGTGGTTGTATTTGCCAGCCACGCTTTCCCCAAGTCACTAAACTATTTACAAACACTGTCGTTGAAAACAAGTCACCTGCAAGTTTCGAAACGAAACCAAATCCACCGTCCACATCTCGACGAGCAGAACTGTTCTGTGAGCTCCTCCTCCCCACAGCTTCCAACCAACAAGATGCTGCCACAGCCACCACAACCACTGCAGCCGTACTTCAATGGCTGCGTCTACAGCAGCTGTCCCGATGGTCCAGAGCCCATCTTTAACACTGAACTCAAGTACTTTATGAACCCAGGGACCAGGCTGGGGCACCCCCAGAAGATGCCCCGCAGAGCAAGCAAGCCCGGAGGCATGCCGGTGTCTGGCCAAGTGGTGGCACGGCAGGAGGAAGCAGTCCCAGAGGTGGCTGCCAACCATGCCACCCTTGGAGGGGTCTCCTGGTGCAGCCCGGGCTCAGCAGCGAGGTGCAGAGCTGGGCTGCGGCCGAGGGGGAGCAGAGAGCAGCCAACGGACCTTCCCCTGCCTCTCGAAGCCTCATCCACAAACCGCCTTCCAAAGGGAGCAGCTCATCAGACAAGGTGTTTTAAAGCACACGTGGAACAAGCACTTTCTGCCTTTTTGGCAGAACAGCCACAGGAGAAGAGCTGGGTCTCCGGCACGCTCTGTCCCCTCCTGTTTAGGCTGGCACGCACTCCGGGAGCAAGCTCCATTCCCATCCTAGCCAGGCTAGATTCAACTGCTCCAGCACCAAAAGGGAAGAAAAAAGCAAACAAAAAAAAAAACCCCAACAACAACAACAAAAAAACACTTACAAATCCATTTTAGGTTTGTTTGCATTACTTTGGAGGGTTTGTTATGTATTTGGATGAAAGGAGCCCATTAAGTACATCTATATTTACTTCATTACAGTGTGGCTCTTGAAGTTAGATGAAAAGATTCACTCTGGCCAAGTTTGTTTATTCATCAGCATCAGCTAAGATACGTTTTCAAAGGCTCATCCTCATTGCATTTACATGAAAGCACACAGATTTGATTTGATTTTTTTTTATTTTTTTTTTTCCAAGGGCTGTATCACATTCTGATAGCCGGAAAAAAGGAGAGAAGGAACTTTTGAGAGAATTACAAAATCAAGGATCAGCACGGGAACATTTCCTACCATTTCCAGTTATTTTAGGGAGGGGAACCCAGCCCTCCCCACTTAAGAGTCATTCTTTCTCACTCTGCAAATACATCAAGAGCCACAAGCTGTAGGTGGGTGATCAAGCACCACGTCCCTCGCCTAGGTGACTGGCACACTGCTTACCCAGGGACACCAGAAGGGAAGAGTCAACCCCACCTCAAGCTCAAGAGTTTAAGCAAATGTAGTCTCCCAAGCTGCTAGTTTGGTTTTTTTTTACCTGCACTTTGACAAGAACAAGTAAATTTTTTTCACAGTGGTGTTAAGACGAGCTCCTCATAACTGCTAGCAAAACATTATGCAGAAACACAGCCCACCACTGCCCGACCCCAGCTGTACAAGTGCTAGTTAGAGCTGACAGCAACCCAGACATGACTTGGTACTTGCACGCCTTTCATCTCAAAACTTTATCCCCGAGTTATGTAAATACTTCGCTGCATTTATGGACAGTATCTTCCCTCATAAGTTTACATTTTCCCACGGAAGACTTCCAGAGTGATTAACAATGCTGATCTTTATCCTTCACACTGACGATTCATTCATTCACCCACCCCTTCTGAAACGAATACTCCTTCCTCACGACCCAAGAGGGCTGTAACAAGGCAGTATTTATCTGCCCTAATAATCCACCGCCGCCGCTTTAATTAAAACTGGGTTGCATCACACCCACGAAGTGAAGGGATGGCTCCCGTCACTCCTCGCGTTCACCCGACTCGCTGCACCGCTGCGGGAGCAACCCTTGGAGGTCCCACCTCCCGCAGCTCCACCTCCCCAGCCCAGAGCACAGCATTATAAAAAAATAAAATAAGAAATGCTTCACCAGAGAAGAAAAGCAGCTTAAAGCGAGTCACTGAGCACCTGCAGGTCGGTATTCACCCTGGTTCGTGAGCAGGGCAGCGCTGCCAGCACGGCACCCGGGGACTGCGGGAGGTGCGGGGCTGGGGAGAAAGGGAGATGGATGTGGCACACGTGCCTGGGAGAGGCAGGCCGTAGCACAGCGCGGCAATTCAGAGTGAGGGATGCCAGGAGGGAGATGGAAGAACATCAGCCAAGGGCGTCTCAACTCCCCTCTCTAAATTTGCAGCCGAATCTTCGGGTTTCAGTGTCCTCAACTGCACAGCAAGATTTTACAGGGCCACCGTGAGCCCACACAGATGCAGAGACTTCAGTGTCCGGAGTTTATTACCAGCGTTACTAGAATCATAGAATTGTTCTGGTTGGAAAAGACCTTCAAAATCATCTAGTCCAACCGTCAACCCAGCACTGCCAGGGCATCGTTAAACCACGTCCCTCAGCACCACATCTACATGGCTTTTCAATACCCCCAGGGATGGGGACTCCACCACTGCCCTGGGCATCATTAAACCACGTCCCTCAGCACCACATCTACACAGCTTTTCAATACCTCCAGGGATGGGGACTCCACCATTGCCCTGGGCAGCCTGGTCCAGGGCTTTGTAACACTTTCTGTGTAGACCTTTCTTCTGACATACAATCTAAACCTCCCCTGCTACAAACTGAGGACGATTTCCGCTTGTCCTACAGATGCTTACTTGGGAGGAGACACCAACACGCACCTCGGTACAGCCTCTTTTCAGGTAGTTGGAGAGAGAGACAAGGTCTCCCCTGAGCCTCTTCTCGAAGGCTAAGCAAGCCCAGCTCCCTCAGCTGCTCCTCACAAGGCTTATTCTCAAGACCCTTCACCAGCTTCGTTGCCCTTCTTTGGAGAAGCTCCTGGCCCCTCAATGTCCTTTTTGTCATGAGGGGCCCAAACCTGAACCCAGTATTCAAGATGTGGCCTCACCAGTGTCGAGTGCACAGGGACAACCACTTCCCTGCTCCTGCTGGCCACACTAGAGCTGATGTAAGCCAGGATGCTGGTGGCCTTCTTGGCCACCTGGGCACACTGCTGGCTCACAGCCAGATATCAACCAATTCCCCCAAAGTCCTTTTCCATCAGGCAGCCTTCCAGACACTCTTCCCCAAGCCTGCAGCATTGCATGGGACGTTGTGACCCAAGTGCAGGACCCAGCACTTGTCCTTCTTGAACTTTCTATCACTGGTCTCAGTCCATTGATCCAACCTCTCCAAATCCCTCTGTAGACCCTCCCTACACTCAGGCAGATCAACAGTCCCCTCTAACCTGGTGTTGTCTGTAAACTTACTGAGGGTGCCCTTGATCCCCCTCATCACTGCTATTAAAGGGAACAGACCCCAATACCGAGCCCTGGGGAACACCACTTGGGACTGAACACCAACTGGATTTATCTCCCTCACCACCATGCTCTGGGCCCGGACATCCAGACAACTTCTCCCCCAGCAAAGCGTACGCCCAACCAAGCCACGAGCAGCCAGTTTCTCCAGGAGAATGACGCAAGTGAGCGTGCACTGCTTGTCCCTTCCACGCTTTAATCAACGCGTGCACTATCTGATCCGACACACCTTTAGGCAGGGCAGTCTGTCCTCATACCCTGCCCCCAAAATCTGCTCTGTTCTCAACACCTGGCAGCAGAGGCATTGCTGTAGGAGCCTGGGTAATGTAATTTGAATGACTTAAGTGTTTCAATTAAGTGCTGAACAATGTTTTCAAGCCTTCTTGCTCTATTAATCTCCCTCTTACATTGTCTTTTGCAGTTGCAAATGATGCGGGGTTGGAACTGCTTTGAAAAAGTCCCTCTGTTCTCCAATCCCATCCTTACTAGAAGGAAAAAAAAAGACTCGCTGAACTCTACAGCGCTTGACCATCAGCATCAACAAGCTGATAAACAGATTTAACCCCTTTGTGTGTCCACGAAGCCCTCGCTGAGCCAGGAAAGAGTGTTCCTCAGCTAAATGCCACCGCACAGCCAGTAATGAAAAGTCAATTGCATTTCTTGTGGATTCCTCAGAACAGCCCTTCTTAAAATATAAATGATTTTTTTATATTTTAATTATTTCGTTATTAGATTATGTACTGAGCATTTCTTATGTAGGACTCTAAATTACTCACGGAGCATTTCTTATTTAGGACTTAAGCTCTAAATTTATCCTGCTGTTGAAGTTCTATTGATTAGAAAGTGGTAACTGGGTTTTAAGTTATCTTGTAGCAGCCATTTGTACACGATACATAATCTAAAGCCACATCCACGTCCAGGTGCCTGGTGATGAGGCTGATGAAGAGCACTGTGCCTTAAAACGCAGTGGCTTACCTGTTTCTTTTCCTCATTAACTACTTCATAAAAGGAACCAAACAAAAGACGGCCGAGTGTCAAAACCCCCAACCTCTACTCGGACGAGCAACGTGTTGCCTTCGGATCAGCCTCTCGTTCCAAAGTTGCACATCCTCATGGCTGACCTGAATACTGATTTCACGTTAATAAAATCCCGTGCTGAAATTCTGGTGAAAGACAAAATCGCTCTTGTGCTTCGGGCCTGCGAGATGCCGTGCATACCGGGCTCACTATTTTCTTCTTCGGCGAGGGCAAAGGAAGCTCACCCCTTAAAGAAAACGTTCCACGGGCTGCAGGATGTGGCCCTTGTGAAATAAGCTAACACCCCAACTGCTCGCCTCTTCAGCGAGGGCAGGCACTTGTGCTACAGTGAAGCTGCACACCGCCCAGGCAGGCACATCTATGAGGGCAAAAACTTAAAAGATGTAAAACGAGAAACTGTGGAATCTGAAACATCTGCTTCTGTATCATCCAGGAGAAACACGGAGAACGACGATGTACTTTCATCTACCAACTGGCTACCTTTAGCAGTGCTTACTTCTGTAAATTCTCTGCAGAGACACCCCTCTGATCATGCTCAACCGCGACACAGACAGACTTGGAGAGGACTATCGAGGATCTGGTCCTGGCTTCCCACAACACGCTTATTTTTGCCTGAGTTTAGTTTAATAAAGCAAGAACTTTGGATAAAAGTTAACCTAGCGGGGCTCCTGGGAAGTGGGAGAATATTTTCCACCGAAATTTTATCTTTACTCTTTTCATCTCACTCTTTTTTTCTGCCATTATTACTTAATGGCTCAGTATTATTTCCAAGGCCATCCCCTTTTACAGATGTAATCAACTCGAGTATTTGGCACCACGGATGATGCATTACGCTCCTTAAACTCAAATCTCTGAGGGACAGATTAGAAAGAAAGGTTAAAGAGCTCTACCGGTCAAGGCGTTAGAGTTCAGACACCTATAAATCACTGTGCTTGTTTGTTTAGCTAGTTGGGTCCACCAGCCTAGGGAACATTTACAAGCTACACAACTTTCGGGCACGACCGTTTGCCGGCTTTTGCTTTCCCCTCTTTAAGAGCACGAAGGGAAATAAAGGCTCGGAGCAGCACACGCGGCAAACGATGCGCTAGGACGCATTTGCGCTTGCAGCTCTCCCCGCTACGCTTTGAAAAGCGGCCCCTGCTCTCCTCCAGTGACCCTGTCCTCTCTAAGACTTTCCGAGACCGCCAGCAGATGCTGCGGCGATACAACCCGGGGGTCTGTTGCCATCTAACAGAACCCGCGTGAAAACACAGTTAACGGGGCTGACTCGCAGCAGCCGGAGCCGGGAGGCGCGGAGGAGCCGGCCCCGCGGGATGCCGGAGCGCTCGGCCCGGGAAGCCGCACGGTAACCCCGCCGGGGACCAGACCCGGCCCCTAGCCCCGCACCCTTCACCTCCCCCGGCCCCCGAAGAGCCAAATGGCCGCCGCGCCCGCAAGGCAGACGGCCGGACAGAGGCAGCGGTGCGGTGCACGCCGAGCCGAGCCCCTCAGCCCTGCCGCAGACCCGCAACCCGCCAGCCTCCCGCAACCCGCGCAGCCTCCCGCAACCCGCGCAGCCTCCCGCAACCCGCGCAGCCTCCCGCAGCCTCCCGCAGCCTCCCGCAAACCCCAGACGCGGCAACTTGGCGCACCGCCCCCAACTCACCGGGAGGTGCGGGCCCTGCGGAGAGGCTCCCGGGGCTGCCGCTGCCCGCGGAGCGCAGCCCGCAGGGGCCGGGCAGCGGCGCGGCGAAGGGAGGGGAGGGAGGAGCAGCAGCAAGTTGCGGCGCGTCTCGTCGTCTCTCCTCTCCCCTCCCCTCCTCCTCCTCCCGCCCCCTCCTCCTCCTCCTCCTCCGCCCGGCGGGAGGGTTCGGGGGGAGGCGGCGGAGAGGGACGGAGCGCGGCCGCGGAGCCGGGCGCGCAGCAGTGCGCATGTCCCCGCGCTTCGGCGCCGCTGCCGCCGCGGTCGGTGCAGGGCGAGGCCCGCCGCCCCTGCGCGCCTGGCCCGCGCACCGCAGCGCGCCTCTTGCGGAGGCTGCGCGGGGCACGGCCGCTGCCGCATCACCTGGCTCCGCGGGGGCGGAGGCGGGGGAACGGGGACGCCGCACGCCATACCCGGTCCGTGCCGGCGGCTGCCGGGCTGCGCACCTTGCGGAGGCTGCCGGGGGCTCCCGGGGGCTCGACTCGGTCGCCCCCCGAGCAGCGGGGAGCGCAGGCGGCACGGCTCGGCTCGGCTCGGCTCGGCTCGGTCCGGAGGCAGCTGGAGCAAGGCTGGGGTCGGTGATCGGGTTTGCTGGAGCTGCCGGCCCCGGCTGGTGCCGCACACGGGAGCTGGCCCCGTCTCCAGGCTGCTGGGCTGGAGGGGGCTCCGGTGGCCAGGCTGGGAAAGGAGGAAGAGAATGAATCCAGGCGTCTAATTTTAGTGAGCGTGGCTGATGAAGATGGGTGTTAGGAACAGAAGGGACCTCTGCGGAGTTATCGGTGGCTTTTTTATGTTGTATCAGGTCTTTCAGTGAGAGAAATGGCAGGATCTTACATGATGCGCGAAAGTGCAAGGGCTTCACGTGAAAAGCACCGTTAAGAGCAAAGGCAGGAAAGGCTGCAGAGGCAAAATGCCTAAGTTAGTTCTCTGGGGATCTTATTTAGGGAAATTGAACAATTACTATAAGTTTCCACCCAGATGCAAGGACTGACCTAACACCCAGTGAGTTTCTTACTTCCTGAGAAGGAGTTCCAACCCCATAGTCCATTCTGCAGTAACACAGATGTCACATACATGGGTGGCTCGATGTCTGAGCCTGAATCTGCACTTGAAACCTCCCCAAGCAAGGGTTTACCTGTGCAGGGAAGTCTTGGGGGGGGGGGGGGGTGGTTTGTTTTAATTATCCGACTACAACAACCGGCCACACCAGCGGTTTTATCTTCCCCTAATATCTGGCAAGATTCTTCGGCCCCGTTTTTT
>WTSP01025114.1:0-84946 GCA_025331215.1 Actenoides lindsayi | reverse complement strand
GAACACCAAATCCCCCTGCTTCTAGTGTCGGGTTTCACAGGAGCTTGAGAGGGGCTTGGCTTTCTGTTCTGGTTTGTGAGTGTTCCTGGATGAAGCTCTTTCGTTGAGTTTTGCTTGTGCTTTTTAGCAGACTTCCACCCAGGCTGGCTGCTCATCAATATGCTCTCAACCCAACACAGCCTGGGCATGGTGCTTGGTTATTTGGTTTGGTAAGTAATGTGGATGCCATGTGAAACCAGGTTGCTTTCTATGTAACAGGAGCTGCATCTAGGGAAGTAGCCCTTAAATTCCTTTTTTTTTTTTTCTGGCTTAGCTGGGATGGTTCAGTCAGCTTGGCTTACTGTTCTGCTTCTGGAGAGGGGTGTCCCATTGGAAAAGATGTGTGCACAGCACATCCCACAGCTGGAGCTCTGCAGGACCCTGCAAGTAGCTGCATGAGCAAAAGGAGAGGCCTATTTGTGCCTTCTGCATTTCAGGTTTTCCAGAGATATAAACTGAGACACACCAACAAGTCTTAGATGTGACCCACCCTAGAATCCCCTTTAAAAAGTAAGGTAGAAAAAAACAATTTAAAGAAATGTGCTTGATGGTCTTTATAGCCACCGAGTTAAGGACCAGCTGTGATCGGCTACTAGGGGTTGAGCATCTCGCAGATTAAAGGGTTAAGGCCATTAAAGCTTTGCAGGGACAGAGGCCTGAACTGACTTGCCCAGAGGTGGCCAAGGGCCGGCAGCCCCCGGCCAGGGCTGCCCGGTGCGCAGCGTTCTGCTACCATCTAGTGGGCTCGGGGCGAGGAGCGGGGCTGGGGAGCTGGCCCCCGGGCACCGGGGCTGTGACACTGCGGGCACCGGGGAACGGGTAAGAAGGACCCTGCGGGACGGTTCTCCCAGCCGTGTAGCGCTCTGTTTCCTTCTAGCTCGGTGTTGGCAGGCACAGCGCGCTATTGAGGGGAGGGGGAAGGAAAGGAAAAAGAAGATTTCTGCTTGTGTGGAGATTGTCAGCCACTGAATTGATAAAAATCCCTTCCTACAGTAGGAGGAGAGGAAGGGTTTTTTCCCAGGTTGAGGAGCACCATGCCAGCCAGTGGAGCCCCACAGCACAGACACACGTTGCTTGGTGGTTGCAGGAGCTGCTCGAAACCAGGCTGTAGATCCTCTGCCCAGCAGCATGGCCTGGGCTTCTGTGAAGCGATGGCAGACAACAGCCCATCTAGGGACAGTCCTGGGGCTCTCTAGCGTCTCAGAGTCTGTGGAAGCACCTGAGATCATAGAATCATAGAATGCTTTGGGTGGGGGGGGGGACCTTTCAAGGTCATCTAGTCCAACCCCCATGCAAGGAGTGGGGACATCTGCAACTAGAGCAGGTTGCTCAGAGCCCTGTCCAACTTGGCCTGGAATGCTGCCAGGGATGGGGCTTCTACCACCTCTCTGGGCCAGTGCTTCAGCACCCTCATTGTAAAATGAGAGGTTGGTTTGTCCCTGCACATGCTTACACCTCCTTTCAGGCAGATGTAAACCTAGAGCCCAGCACACTGTCCTCCCTGTGTGTGCTGGTCCCATGTGGGCTGTGCACTCACACAGCAGCTGTGATAGATCCATGGTCTGTGAGCTTGCATGGGCTGTTTAACCTCTGCTTGGCCCAGCATGGGAGGAGGATAATCAGACAGGCCTCGTGCCATCTTATGTGTCTTGCGCTGAGGTGCTCAGAGGTTCAGTGTTAGCTCGGGCGCAGGCTGAGTGCTTGTCACTAGATGGCAATGCCATGAAGTGCTTTAGCTGGGATATTTGTGCGCATTAGTTCAGGCTGCACCTGAGGTCCCCTGTAACCTCCTGTTTCTGTTTGGTTTGGCGTGGTCTTCAGCATCCTCGGCAAAAGCCATTTCCTCGCTGGCATTTCTGCATTTGAGGGTGATTGGACTTCAAGGTGGTTTTTACATGTATCGAATGCTTTGGATATGTTTACAACACACTATATAATCCTGCAAGATCCTCTGGCACTTTCGATTATTGCTTGAGTCACTGGATGCTATAATTGGCAAGCTTTCAAAGATCCTGAGTAGATTATCTTTCCATATCTATTTAATACTCTAAATAATGCAACCAAAGACCCCTGCAGCTCCAGCTGGGAAATGAAAAGGATGGTTGAACCATGTAATTACTTATTGTGCTAACAACTATTTTACAGAAACAGTAGAATACAGCTGCTCTGGGGAAAGTCAGGAAGAAGTTAATACTTCATCCTGCGAGGAAAAAATATTGCTGTGGACAGCATGTGCTGTGCTGACACCTGTGAAGACAGGGCAGAAATGCTCTGCCAAGTGCCACCAGCTCAGCGTGGCCAAGGGCTGGTGACAACTCCGTGTTCATTCAAAGAAAGCAGGACCTGATGTTTGGATTCCTGCAACCGCTGTGAATTTCGAGTGCCTGTTTTGGGGTGAAATTGTGAATGGCTGCAAACCATTAAAATCAGGAGGAGTTTGTGGAGTGGCTGAGTTGGTAGGGGGAGAGGATAAGCTGAGGCTATTGTGTCAGAGGCTGAAGTAGGATAGGTTGGCTCTTATCTCCAGAAGGCCCAAGTGCCACGTGCTGCTTATCTGTGGCTGTTTATCCACCCCTCTAAGCTCCTTCTGCAGCCCAACACACCCACAACCTGGGGTGTGTTACACCTGCCATGGCTTCCATCAACATCTGTGGGCACTTGAGAGCAGGTTTATGGAATTATCTAGCAGGTGAGCGAGAGACACCTATTGCATTCAGAGTTTTGCTCATGGCTGGAGCAGCTTCAGGATCACTTTGGAGTGATCTAGGCAGTGCTCAGCATGTCTGTATTCTCTTCCTGCTCATCGCTCTTGGTATGAAAAGCAGGGGCACTCACTTAACAGGGGAAGATGGTATTACACATGTTGTCCTGGAGGAATCATATGGACACCATTTTCTCCTTCTACACAGCCTTGATGCACGGGGTGTACCCCACCACACCCCACACAGAACAGAATGACTACATTGCAGCTTCAGGCCGAATTCAGCGTGCTCCCAATCAGCCAGCTGCCACCTCTGCTCTTCCAGATGGGAGAATCTTGCCTTTTCCCCCTTGCCTACAAAGCCACGTAGCTGATACATGTCCAAAAGCAGAGCTGTGAGTTAAAACTGGGGCTGCACATTCCCAGCCCACTCCATCATCTGTTTTATCATGGGACTCCTAAACTGCTCATTGCGCTTTCCAGAAATGTTGAAATTAAAATAAAATCCTTTCCTGCAGAAGAGAGGCACACTGTGTGCAACACCAGTGACCGGTTGAGGAGAAACTCCCAGTCTGCTGCTCTTCTTGTGCAGTGACTTGAAGCAGAGCTTGTTACAGGTCCACATCTTCCATGTGTTAAAACAAGGAGTCATCCCCTTTCTTATGCAGTAAATGTATAGGGCCTTGATGTAAATACTACTTTGGCAGCCTCTTTTCCTTGCCATCTGTAAAATATGACACCTCTGTGGGTCTTGGAAAGGAAGCTGAGCCTCTGCTGTTCCAAGTAGAGAAAGAAGGTGATATTTATAGTCAACTAACACTAAAACTGTGACTTCCAGAGCTGCACATGCTCAAGCCCTCCCCAACCCTCAACACTAAATGTCCTTCTTTATACAGATTTCTTCAGGAGTTGGTCACACTTCATTTTGCTTTCAGTGCTTTGCAAATCAGCATGAGGTGCAGTATGGAGCCTCCCTCATAGCTGGCACTATGCTTACACAAACAGCTCCTCTCTCACGTTACCTCCTTAGCTGCCCCAGCCAATCACTCTGGTTGATAACTAACCTTCTGCTGCAGGGCCCCGGGTGTGCCTCCTAGGCGCTTCACGGTTGTGCTGACTTGACCTGCTCTATGTGTTAGCAGGTGAAAAGTGCTTTACTGTGCAGCTGGCATGGAAAAGAGGATGCAAATACATTACTGAATGACCCAGAGGAGATCTTGCCACTCCCCAGAATAAATGTCTGCTGAGAGAAGGTGAGTTCATGACCTCCTTGACATCTGCACCAAAGGTGCCATTTCGCTTTCCTGCATGGCCAACCTGAATTTGAGGGAAGATCACAGGAGTAATGACATGTTCTAGGTACCTCCGTCTTCCCTCCCATCATCAAAAGGAAACAGGACCAAAGTGAGCTGCCTGAGATAGTGCTTCAGGCTCTGCTTTGCAGCAGGTTCAGCAGAATCCTTTACCATGGCCCTTCCCAGAGGCTTTTAAGCTTCCCCCCTCATCTTGTCTGTCTGAGACTTTAATATTTCCTTAATTCCTGCCTTTGATTTTCCCCTCTCTGCTAGTCTGTTTCGCCAGACAGCACCTGGAAGTCAGTAATTACACTGCAAAGTCGTTGGAAGGGTCTGCTCTAAGGTCTAGGCTGGCTGGCTGCCTGGTGGCCCTTCTCAAGCTCATGGGGGTCATGTGGGGCACCCCAGCTGTCACCCACACATCAGTACTGTCCCTGTTCAATGGCATGAACTGCTATGGAAGGCAGAAGCTGCCCACCATGAGTTAGGAACATGAAATTCCCTACTACAGGACCTTCCTCCACAGATACGGTGGAACAATTCCACTGAAGTGAGTAATTTAATCAGGGATTAATTCACACTGCACATGTCAACGGAACTGTGCAGTACACTGATAAATGAAACCGCTCCCCTCCTGTACACACAGCCTATGGCAGCTGTTCACGAGGTGCCTCTGTACCTGTGACATCTTATAATGTGAGGGCTGCTCTTAATTTAGGGCACGTTCTCAAACAGCACCAAGTTCTGCTTCCCAGTGCTAGAAACCCAGAGGTGTTGAGGGAGATCAAATTCTCAGCATTTTGGAGCAATTGCTCACACAGGTTGTTGCAGGAGAGGAGGTTTAAAGACCCTTAAAGGAGTAACTCCCAGCTGTTTTTGACTTTTCTTAACACTTTTACTGTGATGCAATTCCACTGAACAGAAGTTTTGATGTAAGACTTGCAAAGGCAGACCGCGACGTCCACAGAAGATCTTGTTCACCCAGTTGGCTGGGGCTCAAATAGTATTTCCTTGAGAGGGTTGTAATGTGAATGTGCCGATGAGCCTGGATCAGTCTGAGATTTCATATCCTGTAGGCAATCACCAGAGAACCTTATCTTGGGCAAGACTCTATCTTCTCCCTCTAATAAGAACTGTGTTCCTTCAGCCAGGTCAGCAAATGTCTAACAACTTCTCGGCACCGTTCGTGGGAAGCACATGGCTTCCTTTGATAGTGGGTGGGTATCACCCGAGTGTCTTCTGTAGTCTTCATAAAAGATTAGCAGAGTATTTTTTCTTTAGCGATGAAATATTTTGGGGATGTTTCTCATTTCTCTGTTCCGGTGTGCATTTTTGATAACACTCTTCTGTGTGATGGTTTCTCACTTTCCAGTGGAGAAGGAAACCCAAATTATTAAAATATTTAAGTAGAGTTGTGGCAGAAGAATGCTTTGCATGAGATGATGTTATTGAACCAGATGCTACAGCAAACGGGTGGACAAACAACAGGTGCTGGAAGGTCAATAATGCTATAGAAGTCTTGCCCAAGAGGAAAGCAAACAGTGCTTCTGTATCACGGGGAGGTGAAATCCAGATTGTGTCCAAGGTGCTACACTACAAAGTCTCTTAGTTACGCATATGTGTGAAGTTTATTAACTGAAAGCTTTTGAAAATAGACCCATGCCACTGGTTTAATCCCATGTCTACAGTGGAAGCAATGAACATGAAGGAAGGGATGCAGAGGGATGGATAAGAGATGTGACTTTAAGTCCCACTAAGGCAACCACTCTCCACACAGCTCTAAAGAGGAGGTAACAAGTGTCTGCAGTTTGCTGACATTAGCCTGAGCGCTATGGGTGGATGGACATGGTGCCCAAACCCAGCAGATGCCCCAGCTCTGTGCAGCCACCCTGGGTGACTGTCCCTCAGCCTGCCCTTCGCTTGCCACGTAAGAGCCACCAATGTTCCCCTCCAAGAGCTGGGGTCTGGTTGTTCCAGCAGGTCACACTGAACAGGTGGAAATGTTTTCCTGGGAGCTCGGTGCTCCACAGAGAGGTCACCCTTGGAAAGCAAGAAGCCGCGTGCCGGCGGTAGCGCCCAGGCTTTAGGAGCCAGAGCAGGGCAGCCCCTGATCCTCCCGGCGACAGCAGCCGGGGCTGCTCGGCCGCCACAGCGGAGCCGGGCTCGCCCTTGCCCTGCCCGTCTCGCCGGCTGAGGGGCGGCCCCGGACCTTCTGCCGGGTGCCTCCCGGTCCGAGGGGCCCACACCGAAGCAACGCGGTCCCGGCCGGCGCCTCCCGGCCTGAGGGGGCGAGGGCAGCGGGGCGGTGGCGCTGACGCCTCCCGCCGCTGGCGGGGAGGGCGGGACGGGCCTCGCCGGGCCCGCCCAGGAGGGAAGGAGCCGGCTTCTCCCCGCGCTTGGTGCCCGGCGTGGCCCTGGAAGAGGTTCCCGCCGCGGCCATGGAGGCTTTCTGCGGGTCCCGCTTCTGGGTAAGCAGCGCGGCCGGCGGCGCCGCCTCCCCGCCCCGCCGAGGAGAAAGTTGGCCGGGGAGGTTTGCGCGGAGGGGCCGGGGGGAAGCGGGGACCGGTCCCCTCCGCGCCGGCCCCGGGGCTTGCCGCGGGGCGTGAGAAGCTCCGTGCCCCGCTCTGTCGCCGCCGGGAGCTGCCCTGCGGAGGGGACCGTGTGCTCGCCGCGGCCCGTCTGAGGAGCCGGAGCGGGCGGGGAGAGGTCGGGCCCGCGGCTTCGGAGGGACTGAGCTGCTGAGCCGCATCTTCCCCTCGACCGCCGAGTGCCGGCGGCTGGCGGCCCCAGGGCCGGCTGGGGCGGTGGCTCCTCCCGCACCCGGCTCAGCCGCGGGACGAGGGGCAGCGCCGGTAGCACCTTTCTCGTTCGCGATTCGGCATCTCCAGAGCAGAGTAAAGACCCCACAAAGCCCCAGGGGACCCCGTAGACCCCAGGCCATGCCGCAGCTCCCGCCTTCCCGCAGGAGGAGCCGTGTGTCCTGTTAACGGCTGCGGTCCGCCTCTGGACCTCACAGCGATGAACCTGTTGCCTTCCTCGAGGGGGGTCCTGTTTTAGTCTTGCTGCTGCTCCTCGGAGTGGAGGAGTGCTCCCTGTTAAGTGCTTTGTAACTGCTCGGGGGCGATGTGTTCGTGGCAGCCCCGGGTGTCCCCAAGCCTCAGAGGATCGCAGTGACTTCTGTTCGTATTTGGAGCCGTCGGCCTTTTGGGAAGGCTGATTGCAGCAGGCGCTGGGGGTGCGCGCAGGGAAGTTCAGCCGTGGTGTCTGTGATGGTGAAGTGTGTAAGAGTCAGCGCTGGCTGCTGGCAGCGCTTGGTGCAGAGCCTCCCCAGGATACAGACAGCCGCTTCCCTCGGGGCTGTGTGGGCAAACCGTCTGAAGCGGTGGGGAGTGGGCTGCCCTCCAGTAATCCACTGGTTTTGCACGTGCCTTTTTCTTGTATTGATTTCGCTCAAGGGAGGTTTTTTTCCAGGAATGAAAAGGGATGTCTGAGGAGGAGCCGCTGCTAGAAAGCTATTAAATGACAACGAGCAGTTAGCTAGGAGGACTTAATACTGAGCTTCATCTTTAGGTAACTGATTATCTTTCAAAAACTCTCTCAGCATTACTTTCTAAAAGAGGACTTGGGCTCCTGAGCCTCTTGCTTACAGGTCTTTGTTCGGTTTCAGACTTCCATTTCCAGGCGCTCCGCGTGCTCGCTGCTACAACAGTTGGCAGATAAGCTTGCTCAAACAAGTATTTCACCTCTTATTTCTACTATAAACACTTAGAGAACAGGAACAAGCACAAACAGATCAACACCGCTCTCTAGTTTATTGACTGCCCTGAGAAGAGTGTCTTAGCTTCTCGGGAAAGGCTTGCAGTGCAGCTACTGTTTGTGGCCAAAGCTTGAGATAACAGGTTTTTTTTGGTAGGTTAACGTAAAATGTTTGAACAGTTTTGCTGGCTTTAAGTATGCAGTAAATGTATCATTCTGTACTTTATGCAGCACTGTTACACTCCAGCACAGCACCCTCTGCACTGCTGTGCCTGGTGTATTCTACACTTGAGCAGTGTCTCCTGGTTTTAGTATGACCAAGGCTTTTCAAAACTAGATTTATAGGAAGTGGTGTAAAGGTAATCTGGGGGAGATATTTTAATTAATAAACATTTATTTACAGCATAAATGGTGAGGAGATCTAAATGTATTTAACCAAGTATAAATAATGATTTAAAAAATATACCTTCAGCCTTGCTCGAAGTAATAGGTAAAATGTGATTAGCACCAGTTGGTCTGAAACGCAGTAGTTTGGATGGGCAGAGAAATGCATTTTCTGGCTGAGTCCATGTGTTACAAGGCTCTCCAGAAACTTCTGTTTTTGTGTAATCATCACATACCTATACCTCAACATAAAATATTACTAGAGAACAAAAGGAGGCTGATTGAAAAGAGAAGAGCAGTCTTCCTTAAGCAAGCGGGTGAACTACTTAATAAATGTTGACCTGTTCTGTGTCTTTGGAATGATCCATAGATTTAGAGTCACACCAACCTTCAGTCTGTTTGTTTTAAAAAATGGTACTCAATAACTGTGTGAGATGTAACACAGGACCTCGTGACCATCAGACTGGACTTGGTGACCGAGAGTCTCACCCTCTATTTTCGGTAGCCAATGATATTCTCTGAACTGATTTTGTGAGAGATTTCAAGTAACGACCACATAGCTGAGAGTCACCTTGAAGTGATTTGCTGTGTGAATATGCTGGTCCATAAGAACGCGCAGGTAGAGGCTTCTTTTTGAAGTATGCCCACAAAAGTTGGGGTTTCTGGCGCTGCTGTACACTTGAAGAAGGGGGAACAAGGTGAAAGGCGGTTACTGGCTTGTGCACACAAACTAATGGTGTGCAGCCTTGCTGTGCAGAAGGAATATTAACATTCACTGTTTCCTAGCTGGTGAACTTGGACTCTTCCCCCATGTTTTGTCAAAGTCAATCTAGATATTTTGGGAAGCTGAATGACATGCCGGTGTCAGTTTTAAAACTGTTTAGAGCGAAAGGAAACATGCTGCTCCAATTTAAACAGCTCTTTGTTTTGGAGTTTAAACCAACTACAATACTTTTCTGTTAAAAGGAGTCAGAATCAAAACAAAACAGTTTGGAATTAGCTCATGAAAATGTTTGCATTGAAATATATCAGCTTTAACAGATGATTGATTTATCTTGGAGTTTCTCAGCTTATCGAAAGCGTTAAGGTTTCAACTCTTCACCCTGATGCAGGGTGGGGAATTTTGCTGGAAATGTCAGCAGGCTGGGTTTTTTGTGTTTGTGCAGAGGCAAAATAATTTCCTGTTCAACCCATTTTAGAAATAAGGAATTAAAGGAAATGCTGTAGGTCACATTAGGAATCTATAAAAGCTTCTGGCTTCCAGCTACTGCTTTACATGTTGAACATGGAATCAGCAAATTGCTAATACAAATACAGGGTGTTTTATATGTAAAAAGGGGATCAGCCAGAACATTATTTTTTCCAAATGCAGTAGGAACAATCTCTTCATCTGAACACTTAAAAACATACTGTCTGCTTCACTTAATTTGAAGGTAATTGGTACTATCTCCTAGCAGCGTTCCCATGCTATATGTCTTTTGGGAGATGAATGTGATAGCACATACCCACATGGGTCACTCCTTAGGTGTGTTATTTACTATTGCCCATAATTACCTCCTATTTACTGTGTGCTAGTAAGTGTGCTAGATAGATGTACCAATTACTGTGACCCACAATCTCTGTACTTGGGAAGGAGATACTGGTGAATTATCACTTATTTGTCACTTATGTCCTCCACCGCAGTGAAACAGGAGCTGTTCCTCCCAGAGGAGAGCAAAGTGATCTCCAAGGGAGGGTTTGCTGTAAAAGTGCTTTGACCGAGCGACTAAACAACGCGAGCTTAGAAAACCAAATTCTGTTCCAGTGTAAAGACACATTGCCTTTCTGCAGCACAGACTCTCTGGGTGAGCAGTGGCACTAAGGCTGCTGTGAGGATAGAGCGTTAAGTGCTCTGCAGTACTTGGGTGCTGTTGGGATGGTGGTTCATACAAACATCGTAGCCTACAGACAAACTAAATGTCTGGAATTAAGCAGCAGTTTCTGGTTTTGTTGTTGGTTTGTTTTTTTTTTTAACAGCATAAATAGGAAATGGGAGGACAAGTGATAGTGCACTTCAAAGGGGAGACCACAACTTCTATTCAGAGATCCAGTCATGTTCTTTTTGATCCTGCTTAGCTGACAGAGCTCCATTTCCTTGCCTACCCCATGTCTTGGTATCCTGACTGATGTGTCTTTTTTTTTTTTCCCCTGTCCCACATGGAGTGCTGGCTCCTTCTTCATCTAGAGACTCTTGAGTAATTCAACAGGAAGTTGCAGCAACTCTCAAAAGTAAACAAAACCTCAGCCTTGTCTTTGAGATAGTCTCATACAAACACCTTTAACCTTTAGGTTCGTGGATATTCCTTCGCCTTGAGTCATTCTCTGAAATCTTGGTAGATTTGGGTTAAAAGTCATGCTGCTATCTGGCAATGCAAGTTCCTGTTCTGTTGGCTCAAAATGTCACCAGTGTTACCTCAGCATAATTTCCCCTTTTGCTTCGTCATGTATCATGCTTAAACTTTTTGTAGTTCAGGATGACTTAGGGTAGCTGTAGTAAGGAAATAATGTGTCTTTCAAGCAAGATGACAAACAATGTATTTTTTGTAACATGTATGCAAGTTTATTTAAAAAACCGCATAACTTATGTGATTTGGCCCTAAATTAATAATAAAACATCGAGTTTCACTTATTCCATTAAATTCTCAACTAAATTAATTCCAGCAGAGGAAGAGTGAAGCAAAAGTTCATTGCAAAGGAGGGATTCTGCAGTATGATGATGTGGCCCAGACTGACTGTTCTTTTTATATCAGCTTCCTCTTCTGCCACACATGAGAAGTACAGAATGTTCAGTGCTTATAGATATTATGTGGAGATCTGTATCATGTTTAAATCTTTGTTAGCTGCATCCAAATTCAGGTAACAGAGTTCCATTTCTGTAAATCTTTTCCCAAAAGATCGTGTCAGGTATCTGTTCTTTCTCATGTTAGGTAGGAGATCAAAGTAAGTAACTTTAATGATCTCTTCAGATATCAGATCTGTGGAATTATGCCCTTTCAAAAGGGTAGCTGTGTTGAAAACATCCTGAACTAAAAAGCAGTTAAGTACTCAAGCTCAAATCCTCCCAAGATTTTAAGATTCTTGATTTGAGTTGAATCAAAGCTGATGCTAAAGGATTTGGGCCTCAGATTCTCAATGTCAAGAGCAGCATAAATATTTATCATTAGATTTGGAGTATTATCCAAGACCTATTATCATTCATCTGTGTATAAATGGCATAGCAGATTGTATTTGAATCTGTCTGGGAAAGACAGATTAAAAAAAAAAAAAAAAAGTCTGGATTTGAGAGTTGTGAGCCAAACTTTATAGCAGTGAAGGCTGCCAATATCAAGGATCCGTGGAGTCCTTTGATGTCAGTGTCAATTAATGAAGCTCATGCAAATAACATTCATTTCAGTAACATATGTGAATGGGATTGTTCATGTTTTTCAAGGAAAGCAGTCAGTGCCATTCCCCTCAAAGCAGCACACTGGTGGGTCAAACAAACAGTCCAGTCCTCATCTCAGGAGAATAGGGGCAGCTGAGAAAACTGTTACCACCAAGATCTGACCAGCATGGTTGAGGCCCTGCTGGAATTCCCGGTTGCAATTCTGGAAAGCACTCAAGGGGAGAAAAATCTGTTTTATTTACACAAGTGCACTGTGGCTTTGTGGGAGATGGTTCAAAAAGATCTTCTGGAAACAAAAACCTGCTTCCCTCTCTTCCTTGTGTTTTCTGGGGGTGGGACAGTAAAACTTGAGGGTGCTATGAGAAGGGGCAGATGATGGGGAGGCAAGGTCCTACCTTGTTTTAACAGATGAGCCCCATGGGAAGATAAATTTTCTCTGTAGCTAAACTCAAGGTCATATATGTTCTTCAGCTTTCAGCACAACTGTTCTTCGCTGGTCACAGCTCTGGCCATTTTAGCTTAAGTGACGTAGCTGGCAGATGTAGTGCCTGGGACTTAGGAATACTGTAAAGTTTGCCTCCTGAAAAGAAATGTGAAACAAAATCTGAGTCACGTGGGGAGCTCCTTAAAACGGAGCTTACCTTAATTGCTACAATTGAGAATATAAAGCATTTTGAGATGGGCCTGGCCTACCTGGTAGTCAAATTGCTATGCCACTGGAGATATAATGCTTTCCTTTCTACATCTGTAAATTTGTAATGTATTAAAATGAAGAGCCTATTACTGTTTAAAAATTAATTTTAAAAAAAAATCCTTTGAGAAACCTATTAAATGGGATCTTTGATTTTTCCAGTAAGCTAATGGTCCATTTGTCTCCTGATACTACGATGGGCCCCTCTCCAGTGGCACGGGACTTGGCTGAGCTGGAGGAGAGGAGAGCAGAGCGGCAAGCAGCCAGAGATCTTCCCAGCAAGGCCTTCAGGCTCCTGTACAACCAACAGCCTTGATTCCACGCTGGGCCCGTGTGAGCTGGCACCTTGTCCCTGCTCTAATCTCCTGGCAGTGTGAGAGGTGAAGTCCATGTATTAGATCATTTACAGTAGTGTCACGTGCCCGTGTCGTAAAGCTTTGAACTAGAACAGTGTAAGAAATGAAGGAGGGAGAGGAAAAAACCTATTTCACGGGAATTGTTTCAAATGTCAAAGTCATTTAGTTTCAGAAGTAATAGTTTCTTTTTTTTTCTTTCTTTCTGAAACTTTCTGAAAATACATTTGACACTTGTGCAATTTAAAAAAAAAAACAACTTTTTTTTTCTAATTTCTTCCTTAGCTATCTTTCCTTTCCCACCCAAGTTGAGTGACCTGTCTTCTAGAATCTCCCTCACCTCTTACATGTGCAGTGTCTTTTCTTTCATTTCCCTTTGTTGTTATGTACATTTGGAAACATGGAAAAATAAACAGGAAAAAATCTCCATGTTCTGGGTTCTGTTACAATAGGGGGAGGTGAGAACAGGCAAAGTGGAACAAAAAGCAGTAAAAAAAATTGCATTTTTATGTTTTTTGTCTCCTCTGAAAGAGTAGGATATATCTTCTGAGGGAGTTTGCTACTGGAAGGTCTATCAGGCCTTGTACAGATCGTGTTAAACATGGTTCATTTAGAAATCGTGAGTTTCTGAGTGTTTGAAAAAATCAAGGTTTAAGCTTTATGTTTACATTGCTTGGTTGATGTTGGAGAGAAGCTGTGCATGGATTGGTTTGGAGCAAGAGAGCGTACCAGGGCAGTTCTGCCTTTGCCCTCATTTCTCTGGTTAACATATTCCTTTTCCATAGCCACTCGATGCCCTCTTTTATTTATCTCTGAATTTTTTGGCTTCACAACACGGAAGTCCAACCTTTGCTTTACAAAGAAAAGAGAGAGGAGCTGGCAGGGCAGGGGGAGGCATTTCCCACTGATGCTGCCTGTAGTCGTGCTTTGCAAGCCCTTTTTCTCTCTGAAACTACTGCCATGGTTGAGGGCCAGAGTGTGGATTTCACTTTTCTGAATAAAAGCAGCTGAAATAAACAGGTCTCCAGACTGAGGGATGGGAACGGTCCGTGCAAATTAACTCCGGGAGTAGAGCTGGAGTGTGCTGCTCCTCTGGGGTAGGTGATCCTAGGTCAGTTCTGTGAGCGGTAAACCAGGCTTAATCTTGGCCTTAAAGCTCATTAGCACCCAGAGCCTCTCCTTGCCCTCTGGCCTGCTGCTGCCTTTGGCTTGGCGCTCCCCTAATGAGTGTCCCCGCAGCTGAAGAGCGTGACCAACCTTGCGCCCATCACCTTTGTGTCCGGCCCCCCCAAACTCCCACGCTGCTGTCACGTTGCAGCCTTCGCCAGGCACTAAAACCTCATTATCGCTGCAGTCGGTTTGGCGGTTCCAGCTCCCGCTGGGCAGGCCAAGTGTCAGAGCAACACTGCTGACAATTTTTTTGGTGACAGTCCCTTTTATTAGTATTGTACAGCAGCCCAGCTGGATGAGGCAGCTTAAACCAGAGAAGTCAGGGTGGGAAAGGGAGAGAATAAAGCAGGGACTGTCTCGTTTGCAGCTGTTTCAGCCGTCCCTACCTCCTCTTCATTGAGTTGCGTTCATTAAGATCCGTGAAGTAATCCCAGTTCCTTTCAGTTGGAAGGAGATGGGATGGCTCGAATGAAGGATATTCCCTCACACCCATCATCATATTGGGTTGAAACAGGACAGTCTGCTCCTTTGTACTTGCACAAGGCCATAGGAGGGGCCTTTGATGATGCAATTAACAGTCGGGGACTTTCTTCTGAAGAAATGATCCCGTTCCCTTTACCTCTCACGAGCATTCGTACCTGGATGGTTGCACTGTGCTTTCCCCTCTGCAAGTCAATAAATGTCTCTCTCCAAGCAAGAAGACTGCTACTAAAATAGTTGAAGTAAATGGATTTTACTTTTACCTCAGGTGTGTGTTGTCTTAGATGCATATACTTATTGTGGTCAGCTTCACTTGACTGTCTCTCTTAAGCTACAGATGCTTTTCTGAAAGCCCCATTTCCCAGGCTCGCATGATTTTGGCAGATGAACGTACTTTTTTTCCATTCTGCCTCATTTTTGTTTGTGACCGCAGAAAAGTTCTGAACTTCTAACCTTACAGCTCAAAAACTAAAAGGAGAAGAAGGAGAAATGTAGTGTTTTGTATAATTTCTGTCACTAAGTCCATACCTTGATTTTTGGGTGTCTGGTCCACACAGCTCAAGGGAAAACCTGTGAGGAGTTACTCCACAACCATAAACTAGCTCATACAGGCTATGAACTTGTGTCAGGTCCATCTGATCCATTAAAATAAGCCACTCAAGGCCCTTTTCCTGCTGGAAAAGAAAGTTGAGCATCCTTCACGTTGTCCTTTGCTGATGTAGAGGACCGTTGCAGTGTGCTTTGTAAACGGAAAAATACTGTTTCTGGTTATTAACTGTGGTGTTCATGCCGTGCTATAAATGCTTATGTCCTCTCAGCCCCACCTTTTCTCCCAGCAGCTTGCCGTGGTGTTGCAGTGGAGAATGTCATTATCTCTTGCCCTTCAAAGGGCAGGTGACAGGTTGTTCGTGTAATCGTGTGAAGGAATTTTGTTGTGCAGCCCCTGTGGATTAATGAAGCATGTTACTCCTTCTGTGTGCAAGGGTGAAATCGTTCCTTTGGAAAGAAAGGCAAGTGGATGATCTGGTTCTGAAAAGGCCATTTGAAACTGGCAGCCTTCTGAAGGCCTGAAGCACACTGCTTTTTTGTCTCTGTGCTCTTAAAATGATTGTTAGAATTTGCCCCAAAGAACAGCGACGAAGCAGAGAAGATGGGCAGCAGATAGATGGAGAGGTTGAGATGAAGCCTGTGCTCTAGCTCAGGCTGAGCCCTGATAGTTTTTGGTGTTGTGGATCAGAGCCCCTGCAGAGCTGTCCTCATTCTTGGGAGGAGGCAGTGTGGTAAAGCTAAGAGAAAAACATCCTTTTTTTCATTCTTCTTTTTTTTTCTTGCCAGGCTATGCAAGTAAAACACACTGGTGGGGGATTTACCAGATCTAGGGGCAAAAGAAAGATTCTCCTCTGCATTTAAGTTTTCACTAACAATTTCTTCTACAAGAGATACCATTTCCATGTTTGTTTACTCTGCAGGGAAGCATTGTTACTTCCAGTCACTCACTTCCCTGTCTTTTACTCTTCACATGTACCTTCCCTGCCACCTTTCCAATTTGATTTTTTAATCTTAAATAACGTGCCAACTGCTGATAACTGACATAGGTGTTAACCTTGGGTAGAGTGTGAACGACGTCAGCACAGTGGCCTTCACCTTCCCGGCAGATAAAGAATGAATCTGTGTTTCCTGTGCTTTTCCCCATTCTTTTTGCATTGTAGAAATGTGTGAATTTATCCCTTCAGTGAAGGTAACTGCTGGAGACTGCAACAGATACTGTGAGGCTTCCCTGAGGTCTGGAAGCTTTCTGCTGCTGGCCCTTTGAGCTGCATTACTGCAGCATCAGCTGTACCCCGAGGAAAGCCAGTGGGAGGCACTTTGATTTTAAACTTCTGTAGGGGAGTAGGAGTGGATTTAGACTTAAACCCAAGCCCAGAATCCCAGCTGGTCTTTCTCAGCAGGCTCTATTAACATTGTCCTTGGTGTCTGGTAAAGGGCTAGACAGGAATTCCCCTGTTCCTGTTTTTCAGACTGGCTTTAGTCTTTTTGTTTGTTCCCCCTTTTCTTTGACAGCTGTAAGGGATGGTGTGCAAGAAACCCAAGATAGGTTTCATTGAACTTTTGTTTCCTTTAAAGGCTTTATCAGTTTTAAGGATGGCCTTTCCAATAGCGTGTTCTTTTCCAGTGAGAAAATGTCATAGAAAGCACTAAGTATTAGAGCAGATTTAATGTTGCTCAGAGCTTCCCCTGCTGAATACCTTCCCTTAAATGAAGATCATGTATTTAAAACTGCACATCTGAATGTAAGTCCTGCTGCACAGATGGCCCTTAATACGAGGGTTGCGTTTACCCAAAGACTGTGACTGGAGTGATGGGTATGATTGAAAGCTGCTGCAAGGGACAATGTCAATATTCTTTAACTGATCAACAGAGAGCTCCACTAATTTGGACGTTTTAGATTCCAGGGGACCCCTTGCCTGCTGTGAAGCTGTAACAAGTATCACTAATCTCTTTTCCCATGGATGTTGGTGTTGTGTTTATTATTACAGGATTAAGTAAATTGTGTGGCCAGGGTGTTGGGTACAGTGGGCTGGTATTTCTGCAGTGCTGTATCTTCCCAGCAGAACCCCCAGCCTGATCCATGATGCTGCATCCAAGGAAGGGCTGCTACTTACAGTTGCCACAGAGCTTTTGCCAGTCTGGAGGAGCCACAGAGCGCAGTGGAGACTGGATTTGGAAGAGATCACAGGTTACCACTCTTAACACTTGCTTGTGGGCGAGCAAGCTGACAGCAGTGTTAGCTGTGAGGGACACGCTGGCTGTTACAGTTTCCCTGGGATGAGTTTCTTGGAGAAAGTGGTGTTTCCCAACGTATGCTGCGGAGTATTTTCCCTTGTGAAATGCCTGTTGATGGGTCACCCCAGCACTGGGTCACTGAGCTTCCTGTAGAGTGTTTTTAGTGGGCTTCCATTGAAGGGGACCCTGAGACAGATCTGTGATGCATAGAGGAAGGTGAGGGGCTCTCAGGACAGCACAGAGCTATGAGCCAAGGAACCTGAGCACTATCTGTCAGCTTATTAGACCTCTTTCAGTATCCCAAGGTGGGTATTTTCCATCTTCAGTCAGAAGGGGACACAAGAAGCATTTAAACCTGCTCTGCTTACCAGGTCAGAGTTCAGAATATGGAAAGGCAAAGCCAGATTAAAGGAGGAGCCTTAAAGATAGGAGCCAAAGAGCTGGTGTGTCCCTCCAGCCGTTGGTTCTTGTGTTTGTTCATGAGGGTGGAGTTCTGTACCTCTGCTGCTGAATCGAAGGGTATTTAGCAATATTTAACAGCTGGCTCAGTCACGATAGATTGTATTGAGATTTCATGTCCTATTCGGGTTCAGAGTGAGTTGTTTAGGGTTGGAGGGGATGTTGGAATATATGCTGTCAGTGTGGTGATTTATAAAGCCACAAAGTGGAACTGCCAGCTCCATGGAAACGGATACAGCTTGGCAAGAAGTTCAACTTTCAGATCCCCAGATTTAGAAGCAATAATAATAATTCGTATCAGAGTCCCTGCTACGTGGCACGTGGCATAGCAGCATTAGTCCACTGTGGTCCAGTCTTGGGAAGAGCAAGTAATTTGCATGGAGTTAAACTAGTTAAGTGTTTTAGGCACCGTGGAACCCCTCTCCTTGTATTCAAGAATGGAAAGAGTCTGCTTTCAGAAAGCACCAGTTTGTTGAAAGGGAAACTTTTTGCAGAAACAGATCTGTTCCGGGAAAGCTTTTTTATCTGGTCCAGGATGGAATTAGACCCGTGAAAGCATTCCCAAGATAGCCAGTAGTCAGGTCTGTCACCTTGGACATAGGTTTCTCCTTCAGCCCGCATCCCTGTTTCCCGTGTGCCATGGAAGTAGTAGGCTCTTGTTGGTTGCTGCTTCTTGTACTTTCACATCATTTTGGAAAGGTTCCACTTTTATTCTCAGGCATAATTCAACCGAACCTCAAAGTCTCCTGTGTTTCTTTAGGACAGAATTTTTGTTTTCTGGCCAGCTGTCTTTATGCGTTCAGAAATGCAAGTCCTTTGCCTTGTTTAAATAAGAGTTAATGAAAACCTTTAAATGGCTTGGCAGCCATACAGTCTGTGTCTTGGATACAATAGTCAGCTTGTGTTCAGTCCAAAGTTAATGGACATCTGGGGCAGTTTCTAGGTGGCTGTCAGACAGAAAGCCATTTCTGGACATTTTGGTTTTAGAGGAAAGGTTTAAATTAAGAGTGCTGCTTATTTTCCCCCCTCAATAACTTTACCCTTAAACAGAATCTTTGTCTTATTTTGTGGCCAGTTACTGCCATTTTTCCTCTGCTTTCCTTTTTCCAGTTGTTTTTTTTCCCCATCAAGCAAAAGGAGCACAATTGCAAACATGCTCAAGACATTGTTAAACCACATGCAATTTAAAGAGGAAATTAGTATTTTGTTGAATAAAGGGTAGCAGATAAGCTCCTGCTTTGGAACTAAGAAGCTCTTCAGTTCCAAACTTCTAGAGGGCATCTCCTGCCCCAGGCAGGGTAGCTGCTAGGAGAGCTTATCATGTTAGAGATGCTGAAATGTTTTGATGATGAGCCAAACATGGGTGCTCTTTCAATGTTATCTTCCTTTATGATGCCAGAGACCTGCGTCCTGGAGGAGAACACAGAAATAGTTTGAGTGTGAGGCTGGAGTTTGGTTTGGTTTTGATCTTGTACTTGGATTGCAGTGTAATTGCCCCTGCGGTGTTGTTTCGTGGCTGAAGGTTTCCCTAGGTCTGGACAAACCTGTCTGGGTAAATGGGAATGGTTTGATTCCCCTGGCCCAGGCTGGGTGCTTGCGTGCCTCCAAAGGAGCTGTTGCTCTGCTGGAGAGTCACCAGCTCTGTGGCTTTAAGGGGCACAGTTCAGATGCACAGCTAATGGATTTGTACCAGCCCTCACCACTGGCAGGGGTTTCAGTGGTGTCAGAGCTGAAGTACAGAGGGACAAACTTGTCACAGTTCAGTCAAACCATCCTGCAACCTGCCAAGGCTTTCTAGTTTCGTTACACTTAGGAGCTCTTTCAGGTGTATGTGCACTGATGCCGTGGCCCTTCTGACTTATCATCACCCAGAGCAGAAGGTTGTCAGCAGGCTGTGCCTCTTCAGCTCTCTTAAAATCAGCATTCGGTCTCTTTTGTATTGATAACAAAAGCAGAGCTGAAAATACTGCTGAAGAATTCCCATCTAGACTAGTCAGTCATTCATTTATAAGGGATGGGGACAAGTGGCTCGACTTAACTGACACATCCTTTTACCGAGAGCTCATACCGCAAAATAATTAGGTACAAGTAAATTATTCTGCTGCAGAGATAAGGCACATTTGAACCACAGGTATCTTAGTTTTATCGTCTGCTTGGTAATGATAGCGCAACAAAGTCATCTGACATTTCCTGCAAATGAGTGTTTATCGACCGCATTGAAGATGACACATCAGATGGCAAAATGCAAGTGGTGAATTTCCAGTAGGTTTGACTGAAACCAAATTCCCCTCAACTGCACTGAAATGTCTGTTGTAGTTTGGACTTGTGTAACTGTGTGTTTGCACGCGGTGCATTCCAGTCCTTCATTTGCCTGGGTGAATTGTGGTAGCCAAGGTCACAGGTGGAAAGCATTGCTTGCAACGTTCACAAGAAAGCCCATATTCCTACCTGCCTGTACAATATATTCTTTTCACCTTTGTTTACAATAGGCAGGTAATTATAGTTGGAGGCATATGAGTAAGAAGGACAAAATTTTAGTCGTAAATGAAGGGGGTTTTCCCAGGTCAGCATACGGTTCATCTAAATCTGATGATTTTCTCCAGTGCTGGATGTTCTTGCTGGATGAGTTCTCAAGTCAAGGACTTTGCCTCAAGAGCTTTGTTTAGCAGTTGCACTCCAGGCTGGGAATGCCTGAGAGGTGCTGTGGTATCAGCACCTCTAACTAGGCATTAGCAAAGACAGAAACACAAGGGGTTTGTCTGCCACGAGATGTATGTCCAGCTTTGCGATACAGACGGGCAGAAGACTTTCTAGATTTTGCTCAATCCTTAAAACTGTACTCAGCCCTTTTACTATAGCAGATTAACCACAAGTATCTGGGATAGGTATTTTTGGAAAGCTTTTAGTGAGGCCATTTGCTAACTCCAGCAGAATTTGGATACAACTTCTTCAAGCAGATGTTCCAATTGGCAGCGCTTCTGCCTCGCTATTAATAAATCTCATCTCTTTTCCAGGATTCAAACCTTTCGATACACACCGATAATCCAGACCTGACGCCGTGTTTCCAGAACACCATCCTAGCATGGATCCCCAGCATTTATCTGTGGAGTGCATTACCCTTTTATCTTTACTACCTGAAGCACAACAAAAGAGGGTACATTGTGCTTTCCGTGCTGAGCAGGTTCAAGACGGTAAGATCTCTCCGTGCTGCCTCACGAGTAACGTGCAGTTTTGAATTTGTTAGTGTTCAGTAGCCAAGCAAGTGCTGCAGTTGGGTTGAAAGAAGAGAGAACTTGTTTATAGGAAACAACAGTGTATGTACGGACTTCTGATGAAGGGTATCGAGGGGGGCTCGCGGGACAGATTTCCTGACAGACGAGCTGTCCTTATCTGGGTAGATGAAGGAGTTGATTGCTCTGCAGAAGAGAGTTCACCCTTTTGCTGAGCCAGAACTGTGCTGCCTCGCTCTTACTTAAGCGTTAAACCACTGAAAGCTGCAAAACAAAGACCATAAGGCAGGTCTAGTGAGAATTTAATCTCATTGTGAAAGTAAGCACAAGAAGGTATGTTTAAGCCATTCTACCCACCCAATAGCTGTGATTTCATTGGCATCACGTGCATAAGAGATGGCTGGTGTCAGCAGCACCTCTGGTTTATAAATGGCTGGGTCTAAGGAAAGCAAGCAAGTCACATTCCATGGGTCACGAGAGAAGTGGGGTTATTCCTGGAGAAAAATTCCAAGCTTCTGCTTTAGGGCATGTCTGCCTTTAATCTGGATGCTGCCTCTATTTCCAATCAAAATTGAATAATATGGGAAAAATACCAGACAACTACGTTAGCCTCTCTACTGGTGGTGTATTAGTGGTGCAAATCCCATGGAAGGCAGTTGAGAGGAGGTTCTTGGTTTGAGTGCAGTGGGGCAGTTCCCTTAACCTGACCGCAGCTGATCAGTGCAGCAGGGTTGTCCTGGCCACACAGCTTTGTCTCGCTGGGAAGTTGTGAATCGTGATGGTTTTGCTGGCCCTCTGACTGCCCCTGGAGATGAGTTTACCAAGTGCTGTTTCTCTTTGTCTCCCTTCAGCTGTTGGGTGTCCTGCTGTGGTGTGTGAGCTGGGCAGATCTCTTCTTCTCTTTCCACGAGCTCCTGCAGAACAGAATGCCCCCGCCAGTCTATTTTGTAACTCCATTGATCGTCGGCATCACCGTGGTTTGTAGCTGTTCTCTTTATTGTGACTGATAAGAACTCTTAGACAGGTGGAGGAGGAAAAGGGCTCCTTTGTATTCACTGCCTTACCCTGTACTCTCTTAACTGAGTTATTAGTACTTGTATTACTGAAACTAATTTTGCTTACTGTGAAAAGGCCACATTTACAGTTATCGCTCTTACATAGACTCAGCTATGTAAATTAAAATCTTTATTGTTTTGCCTCCCACCTTGTTCACATCTGTTTCTCCAGGCTCATGATCCAGGTGTGGAGAGAATTTGGATATGACTTTGCCTAAAGTGGGAGATATGATAAAGCATGGCTTGGGCATTGTTCAGTGTTGTATTGGACTTTGTCAAACTGTGTCTCTTATCGGGTGGTTGTTCCTCCATTAAACAGAAACCAAATTTGCTTTGCCTGGGATGACTAGCAGGCTTTTGGCTGTTGTATGAAAAACGAAGCAGTAAAATTTGCCCGTTAGGACTTAATTCCCTTGGATAGATTTTCTTTTTTTTTTTTTTTTAATCTTATTTTCTAGACAAGTCTTGGTTTTCCATCTGGACTGGAGAAATGACAGCTCTTACACTTGTTTAAAACGTTTGTGGCTAATATCTGATTGTGCCTAGCCCTAGGTACAAAGTGTCATTTAAAAATTAAATTCTGGAGATGAGATTCTGAAAACAGTAAAAACCAAATTGTTTCATAAAGTTATTTGCTGCTTTCCTTGGATAAAGGTTTTGCCATTGTCTTCTATGAAGTTAGGATGGGGCATTGTTTCAAAGAGGTCCTGTTGCCGATGGCCGTGAGAGCTGCCAACTGAGAGCGTGAATAATGGGAGCAGTGGGATGGGGTTGTATTCACGTGTTCCTGTATTTACTTTTACAGCTGTTAGCTACATTGCTTATTCAGTATGAAAGGCTGAGAGGAGTTCAGTCCTCTGGAGTGCTCATTATCTTCTGGTTTTTGTCTGTGCTCTGTGCCGTGGCGCCTTTCCGGTCTAAGATCATGACTACAACAACACAGGTAACATGCCATCCTTGTTAGCACCTGGAGAACAGGAAACCCAGCATTAACATCTCTGTGAATGGAATGAATCACCGAGTCTGGAGTCAGATCTGAGCCCAGCTTTTGCCAGAGAGAAAGAAGTTTGGTTCCATTGCCTTGACTCAGACTTGTGTAACTTGAAGGGAACTGGGATTTCTCACGCAATGTCAAAAAGCAGATTTTGCTTAGCCCAAGGCTATACTGGAAACCTGATAGCTATGTGAGGGCTGTACCAATGCTGTGTGTATGTATATGTTAGAACAGATTCTTTTTCTTTCTCCCCCCACCCCCCTCCTTTTCTCTTTTGCAGCCTCCTTTTCCTGCCATGCTTAAATAGGGATGGGTAATAATCAGAGATGACACATTTTAATATGCAGTGTTCCTGTTTTGCCTAGGCAGCTTGGCCACATTATACAGCTCCATAGGCTTTCTTCTGTCTGTGCCTGATGTGCTGAGAACAGCATTTTGACTCCAACTGTGGCTGTAAATAGAGAACAGAAAGTTGGAGGGAGGGGAAAGAAACCTGGGCTGTTATGGTTCCTGTTTGAAAACATAGCAGATTCTCCCACAGTAAGAAAGTTGTTATGTTCTTCACGGAAACAAATTCCCTAAGTAGGGCAAAGCAGATTGCTTCAGTGATTAGATCATCAAAGGTTGGGAGTGAAAAGGAGTGTTTGAAAAACACTGAGGTGATTGCTTCTCCTCAGTGAAATCAGTGTTGATTGTTTGGCGATTTCTCTTTTTATACTTACTTTTTTGTAACTATTAGCAGCATTATCCTTTTAACAAGGCTTTTGCTATACCAAACTGCTGTAAATATTCCAGCAGAGGTTAAATTAAACCTGAAATGACAGTCTGTGCAGAACTTCTTCAGAAAACAGCAGCAGTCCTGGTGAGAACCCTCTCAAACACCACTCAGTCAATGTTAAAACTGCAGTAGCGGTGAATTAGCACAAATATTGGACTATCAGTGTTTGAATCCTTAATCCACTTAAAATTGTGGGTGCAGAGCCTTAGAATGGGTATAGGTAACGTTTCTCCTGTTCTTGCAAGTGCGGAGGACCAAATATTCTTTCTCTTGCATTTGAGGTTTAAACATTTTAAGTGAACAATGAGAGCATTCTCAACTACATTGGGATATGAAAGAGCTGTGTAAGGGACATACCCTCACAGCAAGAAGTTCGAAGACAACTGCAGACTCATACGAGTAGGAAAGGAAATGTCTCTAGAGCAGATGGAGCTGTTATTATGCAATACAGTGGGGTTTTTTTTCAGCTTCTTCTGACAGTATTTAACACTGACTGCTTGTCAGTGACAAGATACTAAAGTAAATGGATGTTCTCTGATCTGCGTTGACAATTCCTATGCTTAAGACATGATCTTGAAAGAACCCCTGGAGGTAATTTAAAAGGATGTCATGTAGCCCTGATTCCAGAGGGCGTCTGCATGCAGTGAAGATGTATAAGCACTTTCAACTTCACATAATTTAATGAAAAGCTTGGAAATAAGCATGTTCTTAGGCACTTCACAGAGTACATGCATACTTTTGAAAGATAATTCCCGCTAGCAACTGCTTTGCAGTATTCAACTGTAGAGGAAAAAGGAATTGCCAAAAGAAGCTGTGAAAAAGTCAGTGAGAGAGAGAGAGAGTGTGTGTCTGTGTGTGTGTGTTGGGGGGGGCTGGGAAGTACAATAAGAACAATCATTTATGGTGTTTCTTTTTCCCTCTAGGGCCATGTAAATGAGAGGTTCAGGTTTACCACGTTTTACATCTACTTTGCTTTGATAATCATTGAGTTGATCCTTTCATGTTTTAAAGAAAAGCCTCCATTTTTTTCCCCTGTTAATACAGATCCTGTAAGTATTTTTACTTTGCTTTATTTGCATTCTACAGACCATATAATGTTTTGAGAATTACACTCAGAATCTTTGTCATTGAAAACAGCTTTGGATTGTCATTGAGATTGCAGTAGTTAGTAACCCTCTTACAAAACACTGAGTGTGGAGAGTAATGCTGGGGGTTGAATTTTTTTTTCCATTATATGTGCCATCAGTAATGACTGGAAGCCATTTAGTGAAAGCACTCTCCTACTTGCTGCTTCACAGCAGTTTAAATTATATTTATGAACATGGAAGTGTAATATTAATTATTTCAAGAGTGCTTTTTGTGGGTGGTGGTCTACTTGCTTAACAAGCTAGTCTGTAAGGGTTGTCTTAATAAATGAGCTCTATATGCGTTGAGAGTAGATATGGAAAAACATTAATAACAGAAGATATTAGTGGTGTCTTCTCATATTCATAAAATAGTCACTATAATTGGTTTTATGTTTGAACCAAGCCAAGAGAGAAGTTAATTTCTTAAAACGAACATTTCAGAAACTATACAATGACATTTCACTTTATATAAGTGTGATTTAAAGGCAGTATGTGAAGCAATTTTTAAAGATAAAAAGAGTTCTGCATGACATGGGAAATGGAAGAAGTAGTTTTATGTCTTGTTAGGACATAGGTACATATATGTAATATATCAAACCTGATCAAAATAGACTGTCATCTGACTAATGGTAAATGTGTTGTTCTATTTATTTTGTTGATTTTTTTTTCCCCCATAACTTTACTATAGAATCCATGTCCAGAGTTAACTGCGGGCTTCCTGTCAAGATTGACATTTTGGTGGTTTACAAGGTAAGCTTCACTTTTCAAGCTGTTGGACAGCTACCAACCACTTATCATATGTGTTGTACAGAGTTAGCAATGCAGAGAGATTTCTTCTGCAAGTAGTGGATGTTGGATGCTCTTCTGTGCACGGTGGTGTCAGCACTTCTAGCATTTGCCTTTGTAGAAACAGCTTTCAGAGTGCTCATACTTCCCAAACTTCTCTGAAGAGTAGTGGCAACAACTGTGGCATGACTAATAGGCTACACAGGCTGGTTGTGCTTATCACATGCTGGAGTATAACCTAAACCAAGATGTAAGACTGTGTTCCACAAAATTAATTGTGGCAACCTGTCACCCACCTGAGGATGAATTTTGTTTCCTGTTGAGGTTCATGGGTGAATGCTTTTTTATGATGACATTTTCTGTGTGAGGGGGAAAGTAAACTGGGTTATGTTTACAAATGATTACCACCAACTGGTAACTGCTGTCAAAAGGCATTTGTATTAAAGATGCAAATTTGAGATTGGGCTCACTGCTACTCCATGATAAAGAAGTGGAAAGGCTGTCAAAGGTCACGTTAAGGCCCATTTTTTTCCATAGTGGTTGAAGATGCTGAGATCTTCATTCTTCCATCCGTGTACCTTCATTGGCCTGGCAACAACCCTGTAAAGTTGTTTTTAGTGAGAGAGTGAGATCTTCCTAAACTTCCAGCGTTTTGAATGTTGATTCTTGGCATCGAGATTCTTGGCAACTACATGTTTGTATCCCTTGACAAAATTCCTCTTATAGTTGAGGAATTGTAGTCTTCAGAGAAATCTGATTTTCCCTTTAACTTATGTGAGTTTCACTTTTGCATTTTGTTCACCTCTGGCAGTTATTCCAGATAGAGTTATTTTAGTTTCTAAAGCTTCACTGGTTTAATTTAACACCACAGTTTCATTCAAGTGCTTCTGGTAGTTGGGTTTTATTGTCTTTTTTTCTTTTTTTTTTTCTGAAATGATGTTTTCAATAAAATACATGTAATCAAAACTGTTTAATGTCCTTTCCTTAATTGCAAACATCAATATAAGGAGCAGATGGAGATGGAGGTATAATTATCACCTTTCCTGTGGAGATGTATCTTCTTGCTTTTATTAGGATAATAGTCCCAGGGTTCTGAGCAATGCTTTAAGTCCTATTAGCCAAACTGAATTGGACTGTTTTTCCCTGTATGTGCAGCATGGCAATTCTTGGGTACAGAAGGCCCCTTGAAGATAAAGATTTGTGGTCACTGAACGAAGATGATACTTCCAAAATTATTGTCCAACAACTAAGTAAAGAGTGGGACAAAGAAAAAGCAGAGTGCAAACAGTAAGTATACAGACAAGCCTGTGAATGGAGATTGATCTGAGTCGTTTCAACATTAATAAGCTGCTCATCCCTGAAAATGAGCCAGGTAAAAATGGCACCTACCTCTACAACCTGTCTGTTCTTCGTTCATATTAGCAGTCAAATTTGCTTATTTCAATATGTCTAGGCAGGGGAAAGCAGAAGCCCTCTGGGGCTTGTGTGCCACCAACACACTTTTTAACTAGGTGCTTAAAGTCTACATGAGCAAGTAGAACCATTTGAAGGGATGAAGATGTGTAAGTAGAAGAGATTGAGTTGGTTGGATTGTAGAAAATTAACAGCTTTCATCACTGAGCTGGTAGATGTCTAACCCCATAATTGCAGCTCTTCTAGGTATGTTAGAGCATAACTTCTAGGCACCATAAGCCAAAAGGAGTTCCTCATCATCCCCATCATGAATTTTGTAGCCTTAAGGTTTGTAGCAGTGAGCAGCTCTTCACTTCCTAGCAGTAAATATGTAAAACTCAAAACGTGTGAAAGGCAGGAGGGGAAGAGATATCCCACTTTGAGCTGAGCCCCTACTCCTGTTGCCTAGAAAGGTAGCAGCAAAATTCTTGTAGTCTTTTATGGAACTGGGATGAGGGTCAGAACTTGTGTATAGTTACATCCATGCTGGAGAGGATATCCTTTTTATTGCATGTTCTGTCCTAATCTAATTTTAAGAAATTATCTATTGTGCAACTGTATTTCCTTCTCCCATTGGTTAGTGTCCAAAATGTTTCCAAACAAATAAATGTGATAATAGTGTGTTTCAAATGAAAAATGTCAATAAGGAGGAGGCCTGCACCTCCATTTCCTTTCATTGTGGAGATTTCTTCTCCATGTGGAGGCTTTCCTCTGTTCTTTTCTGTGCGTATCCTTGCCAAATTGGAAAGACCCTATTATGTGATAATATTGGGAGAGAGTTGTAAGGTTTTTGGCAAGGCTAAATATGATGTGGAGAGTTCCACTTCGCAGCTAAAATTTGAAAGGTTTCCAGGACTAACACCAGCAGCTTGTCCACTAGTGCTCTCTGTGTATGTTTAGTGGTTTTACTTTGGGGCTTTTTTATTTTCTTAATGACTCTATTTTTATGGTGTGGAATA
Organism: Actenoides lindsayi; assembly: GCA_025331215.1. Classification (NCBI taxonomy): domain Eukaryota; kingdom Metazoa; phylum Chordata; class Aves; order Coraciiformes; family Alcedinidae; genus Actenoides; species Actenoides lindsayi. The sequence continues at coordinate 57,029 of WTSP01025114.1, read as the reverse complement.
ATGTACATTGTCTGGGTTCTGCTCTTGTACTGCACAGGCATAAATCTTACTCCCTCAGGCTTTTATATAGTAAGAGCACAACCATTGTGCAGGAGTGCCTAGGGTCCAGGAAAACTTTTGCTAGGAAACCAGAAACTGTGCCTGGAGTTTTGTCATGGGATTCATTGCATTTTGGAGATTACTCATACAAACAGGGGCCAGTTGGCAATGAATTTAACCATAAATTCTGGCTTGTGTTTAGCTCAGGTAAAATTTTGTGGCGTCTGTATTAATGTTTCTAAGGTGGGCAGACGTGCAAAAACAAAGCAAATCACTGTGCTCCAGATTGCTGGGTTTCATGTAACTCTAAAAGCTTTGGGGCTCTGCATATTTTTCAATTATAAGTAGGTATTCTAAATTACTTCATGTCAAATAACGTTAGTGATAGTTGCTTGGGAGCTGTCGTAAATACTTTTTTTTTAATTAACTCATTACATTTGCTCTAAGCAAGCTTTTATGACATTAAAAATGCTGTGTCAAGTTGTACATGTGCTGAAAGTGTCATGGAAACTATTTGCAGTGTGCATAGCAAACATTTATTTTTTAAAACTTAAATTATTTGCCAGTCTGGGGTAGCTAAAGCTTTAGAGTTTTTTTACAGTAATAATTATCACATTTCTATTGTTCCTAATCATACAAAACCTTTTTTTACATTTTGCTTCACAACTGTTGTGTGAATTACTGTCAAATGATTGCTAAAAATTAATTTGCTACTGATGAGTTACAGGAGAGATCAGTGCAGATTTAAGGTGTCATTCTAAATAATAAAGCACACAAAGAGTCATTTTTTCTTTGCTTTTGCTCTCTTTGCACGTATGGCAACGTCTCTACTTGCTTTACTGATAAGTGCAGTTGCTTCTGAGAAGGCTCTGTGCTGGATGGCAAAGAGAGAGCTGGAATCCATCTTAGTTTTTGGTTAGCTTCTAATTTGAGAAACTATGCTTATGAAGACAAATTGAAGGTGCAGGGCCCTGTCATCACCGTTGGGAAAGCTGTGTGTTTCCCCGTGCGATAAACAGCGCCTATTATCTGCCCTGCTATAAATAATTGAAACCAAGCAGAGGCTTTTTGCTTTGATGATAAACTGGGTGTGAGCAGTCCCACACACTGCTGAAAACCTGACCTCACCTAGCTACCCACAGTAAACACTGGAAGTGCACTTTCTCCCTTTGGGATTTTTTTGCTGTGAGAGAACTGTTGCATTGCTGTTGACTCACTATAATAAACATCTTTAATAGCACAAAGCCAGGGGCAAGTAGTCTTGTTTCTCCAAATCCTTCAATGAGTTTAACAGCCTGGTTGCCAGAAAAGTAAGGCTTTGCTCATAAATTCTCCTGGTCTGATCTGGAAGGACAAAGACAACACTGTTTTTTCTTGTCTGGTGGAAAAAAAAAAAATTGTCTGGTTTAGGTTCTCCCCTTGCCCTCAAACTTTTATCACAAAGGAATTGGGATTTGCACATGGCTTTGTTTGAAAGGATGTGAACAAGTTTCTACCTGTGGACTGCTAGCCACAAGGATCGTTGCTGGAATTATTTGACTGTGCAGCAAGCCAGCTCCAAAAAATCTGCACACTCCTTATGAAGAATCATAAATCCAGCCTCACTTGGTAGTACTTACAAGTTATTTTTCACATGCCTTATTGTAAGCCTTTGCTGTTCCTAAGGTCTCTCCTCCATCTGTCCCTTCTTATAAGGCTTTATGTGCCCCAGACTCTAATTTCCTTCTCCGTGCTCTACCTGGACTTAACCTTCCTGGCTGACATTCAGGAAATTGTTCTCTAGCTCCCATAGCCCCCAAGAAACAACAGCAATTTGGTATTTGCTGGTAGAAACACTGCCAGGCTGCTCTTTGAGAGCTATTCATGGAGAAAATAGTTTCCCACAGCACCCGTTCTTTATTGATAGGTAACAGAAGTCAGGCACCTAAACCCTGAGATCCTTCTAGAAAACCCACCCAGAGCCCTGGAGAGCAGCAGGACCTGTTGAGTCCTTTCTTCATCAGCCAGTCTCAAAGAGCTTTGCAGAAGAGATTGATTTTGTTGGCTTATTTTGCAGATGGAGAAAGAGAGGCACAAAGTAAGAAAGGGATACAGCTAAACAGGGTTTCAGTACTTAAATTGTCATATGACTAAAATATAGGCACCTAAGACCCAAGTTTCTGTTCTGGAAGAACCTCAGACAGCTGTGGCCCAGATCTCAGAGATGGCTCAGCTTTGGAGGTGCTATGGGTTGTATGGTTTGTTTCAAGTTTTGAGGAGTGCAAAACTCTGTATGTTGAGAGGGCTTTGCCTGCTTCCTCTCTTAGCTTGGTGTGTGATTCGATACTTGTCACCTGGAGGGATTCAGACTGCTCTGCAAGTGGCTGTGTCATCAGATAAGGCTAAAGGTTTAGTACAGCTACTAACTGAATAACCAATAGTCTCAGAAGGACTAGGTGAGGGTGCCTTTTGTGCTATGTAAATAACAACTATTAAAGGATTCCTTTACAAGAAACTGGAGATTCAAGGTCAACTCCATCCTCTCTCAGAGGAATTCAGACCATCATCTCCTACTCCTTAGGGCCACGTTCTTGTCCCACGGTGATGGATTTTCTGGCCTATGGAGTATACCTCATAAGTACTGCAGACAAGGAAAAGAAAACGAGACTCATTACACAAGAGTGACCTATTTCTGAGCACATCTAGATCTTTGAAAGTCTTACTATTGATCAGTAGCAGAGCAATGGAAGGAGCAAACTTTTAGATGTTAGTGCAGAGCTGTACACATCAGGCAGTGCCATTCTTGTTGTCAGTTGTCTCTGTGTGCTTGTTTCATTCCCCTAGGAAAGAAGATGTGACATATATGAAAAAATCTAACCATGTGCTGAATCACGTTGGTGATGGTCCAGAGGAAGCAGAAGTTCTGATCAGAGACAAAAAGCACAACAGAAAGCCTTCCTTTCTCAAAGCTTTGCTGAGGACCTTTGGGCCATACTTTTTAATCGGCTCCTTCTTCAAGCTGATCCAAGACCTACTTTCATTCGTCAACCCTCAGCTGTTAAGGTTGGTTTACTGTGTGAGTAGTTTCTGTGTGCAGTGCCCATGGAGGCTTGGCTTTGGGACAGCTTATTTATTTCTGACCTGCACAGCTAGTTTCCACCCCCTCCACTTACCCTCAACTTACCACAGAAATGCCATAAGATAGGAGTTCTTTATTGTGGGCTAAGCTCTAAGTTGGGCAAGCAGGATCTGTAAATCACCCATCGCCAGCAGACAGCTTTGCATTACAAATTACCTGTTGCTCCGTGCAGAAGTCCAAAGCATTTTCTCCCCTTTTCTAAAGGACTGCTTGTGAGATCGAAGCAAAGCACTGCTTGCTGGATCCAGTAGTCTCTGTGCATCTGATATCCGCGTGTGTTGCTGGAGGCCGCAGTTGTAGTGGGACTTGATACACAGATGAAGTGTGATGCTCAAGTACGTGATGCTTTGGCCACGCCACTGTCATCTGGGAAAGGGTTTGGGCCATTTAGATGAGTTTGTGTGTTCTTAGTTGTGCACAGCAATGAGAATGTGTGAGGCACAGTTGCATGAAATTTCTGTGTGAAAGAAAATTACAGTTCTATTTAAAAAGAAAAAATAGGTGAGATCTTGGCAAAAGTGGTATGTCCTCAAACTCTCCTTGCCTGAGGAACACCTGTACCTTCCATCCCCAGAGGGACCAGCCTGATCCATAAAGGAATTTGCACAATGCCCACATTTTTTTCTCTGTTAGTTTTATTCTTGAAGTGAGAATTTAATCAGATAATCATTAACTAAGAAGAAAGTAACAGTGTAAATACCAGCATTTCTATCAAACAATTACTTTTTATTTCCAAATCAATGGAAAAGCACATAGTCCTGTTAATGCTTGAGAGGGGAGTGGAGTTTGGATGGAGGCCACAGGTGGATGTGGGGAAGGGGAGATCAGGGGTTTCTGCTCCTATAGGAGTGTCTCAGAGTAATGCCAGTGAGGAGCTGTGTTCTGAGATCGTGTTGTTCTGTGGATGGTTTGTGACATACCCAGAAATTAGCTAAAAAGAGGGTTTGCCCCAGTATGGTGACATTTAATAGGTTACAGACTGTCTTCTTCCAGAGTCCCTAGTGAAGAGGAGGCAGCTGGCTTCCTTCTGCGAGCACATTAGCTGTAAGCTATTCTGGGAATTTCTCAAATTTGCATGAATTCCTGGATATGTTGTCAAGTGATATTGCAAGGCATATGATGGGGAATTTCTTCTCAAGCCTAAATTCCCCCAGTCTTGGAATATGCACTGCTTGTGGTAAGAGAAAATCATAGAATCATAGAATAGAATTGTCAGGGTTGGAAGGGACCTTAAAGATCATCCAGTTCCGACCCCCCTGCCATGGGCAGGGACATCTCCCACTAGAGCAGGTTACTCAGAGCCCCATCCAGCCTGGTCTTAAAAGCTTCCAAGGATGGGTCTTCCACCACCTCCCTGGGCAACCTTTTCCAGTGTCTCACCACCCTCATGGTGAAGAAATTCTTCCTAATATCTAACCTGAATCGACCTATCTCTAGCTTTAATCCATTCCCTCTAGTCTTATCACTGCCCAACAGCCTAAAAAGTCCCTCACCAACTTTCTTGTAGGCCCCCTTCAGATACTGGAAGGCCACAATAAGGTCTCCCCGGAGCCTTCTCTTCTCCAGACTGAACAACCCCAACTCTCTCAGTCTGTCCTCATATGAAAGGTGCTCCAGCCCTCTGATCATCCTCGTGGCCCTTCTCTGCAGATCGTGCCAAAATGAGAAGAAACAGGACTTCCCAAAGACCTCAGACTGGGGCAGAGAAGGTGCATGTTCAGCCCCATGGGTCACTGAAAAGATTCAATGTTATGGTTGACGGAGCCTTTCTTTCCAAGGCTTGACAGTCAACATTTGCCATTTGGCCACTTCCATCCCCATTGTTGCCAGCTGAGATGTGCACAGAATGCAAAGTACCTCAGGAGAAAAAAAAGAGGTCTGACGAGAGAAGCCAAAAGACTAAATATGCAGGAAAATTATCCAAGTGGCTGGCTCTCACTGTGTTTCTCTGAAGTGTTTCACAAAACTTGAATTATCCAAGTGTAGAAAAGAAGCAATTTGAACAGAAAACTCATTCCAGGTCCAGGTCAGGTTTAGCAAAAGTTATACAGAAAGCTGAGAAGGAAAAGAGCCTTGACTTTCCCAACATCCCACTCCAGCCAGGGCAATGCCAGCTGCTTCCTTCAGCTCTCACTTCCGTTTCACCTCATGATAAACCAGGTGGAGCTGCCTGAACGTGTGAAAAATATGAGTTGCTCAAGATTCAGTGGTAACAGGATGTGGACTACAGCATAAAGTGGTCTAGTTCGATTAACCCTTGTAGCTGAAGTTGGGGAAGTCAGATCCTTTCAGCAATGAGAACGTAGTATGGGGAGGGAGGTCTGGAGTTCTCTCTGGTAAAATACTCTCTTGTGGAAGAACTCCACAAATAAACAAGCACATAAACACACATTCTTTTTTCCTTTTAAATGAATTAGTTGTGCCCTGTTAGGAATTAAAGTTTTGATACCTAAATAAGATCACACATTCACATTCGGCCAAAAAGATGCTCACTGTTTTTTAAAACCTAAACCAAAACAACAACAAAAACCTCCTTTATTACTGAAAATGAAACTCAAGAGGTTATCAGTGGGACTAGCAAATGGAGTAGACTGCAGTAGAGGACAGAAAAATCACTGAACTAGTTTTCTATGCCAGAGCGCACACAGATGTATCAGACATAAACTGTATATAATACAACGTTCTATGCCAGGTAATTTAGCACTAGAAGTAACCATTTTTACTGTAATTTTCATTCAGAAGACATCCCTTTAATTGACCAACACAATGTAACCTCTGAAGAGAGAAGTTTGTGACTTTTGCTAGTATGAAGCCCTCCTTTTAGTAATGACTTCGCACTTCAGACCCTGTGATGTCCAGTATGAAGATTTGTTCTGTACTCTCAGGAACCAGGATAAGATTTTTGCCCCTGCCAACTGCCCACCACCACTCCTTAAACAGCAGGCTTTCAGCTCAGCAAAAGCAACACTTACCTGGAATATGATTGACATCTGTCGAGGTGTTTTCATGGCAAGCAGAAGGGAGAAAAGGAAAAGAGAGAGAGAAGAGAAAAAGGTGATTAGAGATTCACACAGCAACTCAGCATCCTTGCATGGAAATCAATTTCATGCAAAACCAGAAGTAATTAGGTTTGTTTGAAGGCCACCCATCTGCAGCCAAGCACCCAGCCATGCAAGGGAGGGGGCACTGGCTCCCTCTCCGCTGTGCATGTAAAAGTGAATCCACCGTATCTGTCCGGAGAGAGTTCCTGGAATCAGATAGAACCAAGCCACGTCAGTTCCTGTAAGAATATTGGTTAAAATATTCTACTGTTTTTCTCACACAAATGCAAAAGAAAGAAACAAAAAACAATTTGCCTGCAGTAGGTTTCTATTGCACATAAATTCAAGCAAGTTTTCAGAGAGAAGACAAGAACCTGCTCCCCTTTTACAAGGGGCCATGTGAATTTATGACCACGTGCAAGACACTCAACATAGTCCTAAAGTCTAGAAGAGAGCCCATTCCTTTTCATTCCTCCAGCCCATCATTCCCCAAACAACATCCTTCATTGCAGACAGAAGCAGGGGTGGGAGACGACTGCCAGAGGTTTGCAAGTCCCACATGTTGTCTTCTCACAAGATGCTGAATTCAGATAAAATGTCACTCAGTATTTTTCTCTTTGTAACATATACCACTTTTTAGAATCAAGCGCACAAATCCCAGAATAAATTAGTCCTTTGAAAAAAAAGAAGAGCAAGTGATAGTATCGAACACAGAAAAGGTGTATCTTTGAATGTAGTATCAGTTTTGGGCACAGCGTAACCATCTCAAAGAATGTACTTTAAAAAAAATGCCTCTCATAACTCTTTTAGCATCCCAAGTTTAGTCTTGTTCTGAATAGCTGCACTTAACACCATGAGGGAGGAACCCCTGAAATCTCATAGGATTAGAGTACATCAGTAGTTTCCTTCCAAGGCAGCCCTCCAAACAAAAGAACCCAACATGCTCGAGGAAACACTGGGGCCAGGTCCATGGGCAGCATTCTGTCCTGCAGGCTTGTACCTGGCCCAGGAGTTGTGATGCTGCAGGTATCATCTTTCCAGTAAGACTTCAAAGCAATACATTAATGATTTGGACTAGTACAGGTCCCAGACCACTTCTGCCACAAATCTAGGAGCATGACATGCTGGGTGCTTTGGCTATACACCAAAGTCTAAGAATGTGTTCTCCTTCCATGAATATCCCCTCCAATTTCTATCAGTATTCCCCCCTTTTCCAAACCAGCCGTGTTGCTCTGAAACTGATGCCACTTGTCTTCTGGAGCCACTTGCATTTCAGTATTGAGTGATTCGTATGCATGTCACTTTTTGTTTATCACTTTGTAATAGCTCCACAATCATTTGAGTTAAAGTCCCTGTGGTACATCACACATATATCAAGCCATCCTCCCCTAAGGAGGTATATAACCCAAATAAAACAATGCACAAAGAAGGGAATAACTGTTGCATCAACTCGTTAGTTACCACAGCTTCATACTAACATTTATGTCAGATCTGAGGAGTGTTATTTGTTGCCTTTCCTCTTTTAACACGTAACTGTATCTAAGAACTGGTGTCTTGGCATGCAAGCCTGGAAATACACTTAGCACTGAAAGTTTGCTCAAAAGTAATCATTTTTAGGTAGGAAAAGTAAACAAATGTCAGGCAGCAATGCATGCACTGAGGATGGAAGGCAACAGGAAGTGAGAGTAAGGGCAGAAGGAAAGAGCAGACCCTTAAACACCACTGCAGAATGTGAGTACCATGCCAAAGAATTTAGAAGTCCACAGCTAGGACCTGAGTTGAGGTGTTGCTTGGGAAAATCAGTCACAGTCAGAGAAGATGATCACACATTTCTGAAGAGGAAGAAGGGAACATCAGAAGATAGTGCAAGTGTTTCTGATAATCCATCAGCTGCCCCAAAGCCTATTCTAAGCAGGTACAAAACCCTAGACCTGTGTTGTCCTCTCAGCTTCCCCGCACACCTGACAAAGCAGTGGGCACAGCTGCAGTCTGGGAGTAGCAGGTGGCCTCACCAGGGTATCTGTGCTCAAGGAGGAAATCTCCAGGATGTTTAGGGAATAAAAAGGATCAGCAGATAGCAGGAGCAAAGGCAAGAGCTAACCAAGGGTGAGCATGTGATAAACACATTAAGCAAATAAGAGAAAAGGCAGCGAGCTGTAACTGATACACTGCTTGAAACAATACTTATTTAACTGTATATGAATTAATCAGGTCATGAAGCTGATAAAAAGGGGAACATCAAAGTATTAAGAGCTACACAAGCATTTCTAAAATGTAGTTTTTCAGTGGCAAGTAACAGGAAGCAGACAGCAAAGGGATTTGCTTTTACCCATATTTATCGTTCCAATGTCCCTAAGAGCAGGCACCTCTGATCCTGACTGGTTTGGCTCTTAGCTTTCCTTTTGCTGTACCTTTTTGTAAAGTCTCCACCCAACACAAGCTGCCTCACAAATGTCACTGTTTGCATCTCTGTGACACTTTTGCAGTGTTTACCTATGTGACAACCCAGGTCACTAGAGTTACTTCCTATACTAAATACAAAGGGAGTTTCTTGTATTGCAGACACCCCACCATGTGGTATCTGCTAGCAAATGCTCATTTTCAAATGGTGAAAAGTACTTGATTTTTATTTTAAAATGCACAAGAAAGCACCGCTTTCTTTATGAAGACAAAAAATGGCATATAGGCAGTCAGTCCTCACAAAAGACCCTGACGCTACAATAAATACGTCTGTGGCGTACAACTGAAATTGCCATGAAACCTTATAATAGCTCTGCAGTGTGGTGTGCCACTCCACCATGAGGCACAGTTAAAACTGGGGTTGCATGTATCTGCAAAAGGGGCCCTTAATAAAAAGTCTCTGATCCAGCACCTTATGGCTGGTGGCTCCACAATTAGGAGAAAACTAATGCCTCAAGAAAGGCAGAAGATAGAGATTGCAAATAAACAGAGTGACAGCCTGGGAAGCTGAGCTGACTCTCCTTCAGAACCTGTTATCTGAGACCTTCTGTCAAATTCTCTTCATGTTTTTCTAGTTTAAAACAAACCAAACCAACCAAACATCAAAAAAACCCCACCAAAAAACAAACAAAAAAACCCAACCCCACAACTATTTAAAACATGTCCCCACTCTCTTCCTCTTCCATCAGCACTACTTTCCTCTCCTTACAGGGACCTCCTACCTTCCACAGGGACTGAGGAGGTACAGTGCTCCCAGGTGAACAGGAAGCATGCAGAACCCATGGCTAACAAAAAGCCCAGTGACCATGGAACTCACTGCCGTGCAGACTGAGGTTTCTCCACTTCCTTCAGCTCAGAGCAGTTCAAATACAGAAAGGTCTGCCCCTTAACAAAGGACAAGGCAGAGTGTGCTTTATCCTATACACAAGAGTCCATTTATTGCTCCTTTGTAAAGGGCTGAGCCACAAGCCGATGCTGTTTGCTTTTGTTCTTTGAGGCTAATAGCTGGGTTGAAAGAGGGATCAGCAGGACTGCTGCCTTTGTTTGGTGCAGCCCCAGCCATCTGGGTGGGGTGGAAGGGAAAGGAGGAGGATGAAGGGGAGCGGTAGGAACAAAGCAAACATTATTATAGCTCAGATCATTCCCATGCCTGTAGAGAAAACATCTGAGGTAGTTTTAACTCTAACATTTTTAAGAAGTTCAGCAATAAGGGAAGGTGATATGGGAGTATACTTCTCTAACTGGAAAACAAGGGCAGCACAGACTTCCTATGCTCACCAGCCCTACCAGTACACGTCCCTTGATCTGAAGACACCCGCTTTCATTGCCATCTCCATGGTCCATTCAATCTTGTCCCCTGCTTTGATGGGCTTTGGACACCTGTCTTCCACCAGCTAACTTGAGTGCCTCTACCTGAATACACATATCACAAACTGGCCCTCAGGCAGAAGTATCCTAGCCTACGTGGAAATAAGCACAGAACTGAATGGCACTGTCTTGTATTACGAGTCCCCCAGGCTCTCCAGCATTGCCCTCCAGGGCTCTCTAGTTACTCAGTTTCTGAGAAGCCAGCGTGTGAGGAGCAGGCAAACACTGAAGAGAGGAGGCAGGCAAAACTTACAAACACTTGGAGGCATCTTTTTGTCACAGAAGACTCATCCCCAAATAAGAGGAGATGCTGCTGCTGCTCTTTTTCAGACAGGAAAGCGACCTTATTCTGAACCTCATTCAGTTACTAAAAAAGCTTTTCTAAAGCAGATTTGGCTCTTACCATGAATTCCACTGGCAGAAGCACGACTGGTTGGGAACTCTCAGACATTTATTTGGACTTACTGATATATAAAAACAGTTCAGAGAACATAGATTGATACATTTTTAGTAGCTCGTGAAACGATTCAAAAGATATGTGATGAGCCAGCCTGGACTCCTGTGGTGTGGTAGTAAGAGATGCTGGTGACTCAGAACTGAGTGATTTCCTCTTAACTGAGCTCTGATGCAACATTTAGTCAAAATGCAGCTCTTCATCACATTGTTAGAGCTGGAAATCCCTCAAATTGCAATGAGCAAAATCTTTGTTACTTTGATACTTCATCAAACAAAGTGTTAATTCCAGGTGCTGATTTGGCAAGTGATGACATTCCATTCTAACCTGGTCTGTTAAGGTAAAGGTAAACATATAGTCGATCCTACTTCACCTCCTACACCAAGCTGCTGGGGACCAGTGTTGTCGAGGCAGAACTGTATAGGCTCCCTGTGTTTCTCTACGGGAAGTTGTTTCAAAGGCACCTGGGAGGGTTGCAGTGACATAAAAAGAAACAGCATTTAAATGGTATAAACAGCTTCTGACAACAATTTGCCTGGGTAAAGACAGGCTCTGTAATGAGATAAATTCCCAGCATTAGCACATTCCTGTAGTGCCCCTGCTCACACAGGAGGTAGACACCTTGAAGACTCTTGTATTTCAGGTTAACTAGGTTAAAATCTTGGCTCCATTAAATCCATAAAAAACTCAACAGTTACTTTGATAGTGTCTTTTTTTATTCCTCATATTTACTTAATGTCTTTTGTCTTACTGTGGTAGTAGGCTCCATCCCACTGTTTCCTATGGAATTGCCACAGAAGTAAATCTGACAAATTCTATTTAATTTGCTAAGCATTTAGGATACTGAAACAAATCCAAGGCCACTGAAGCCTATGATGTTTGTCACAGAGATGTACACTAGGATCATGAAGAACTTCACAGTACTAGCAGGTGTAGGCCTCATTGTCTCACTCCAGAAAAATAGGACCCTGTAATTTGTGTTAATGGAGTGTTGAACACTTCTGATTTTATTCAGTGGAGACAAGTGGTGACACATACACAAACAAGTTCATTGCAATCAATTACATTTTTCTGTGTCCTTTGCCCTAGTGATCGCTTAAGCTTCATTCTCTTGGGACTAGTACTCACTTGATACGTTGCATAAAATTGCAGACATTTGTGGTACTGTGCCTTTGCACAGCTAATACTTGGGATCCCAAAGCACTTATTAGCTGTGAATATAGGAATCATTCATCCAGTACTGCAATGCAGCCATCTCTGAAGTGAAAGAGACAGATGTTTAACAACTTCTAGGAAGGCCATACAGCAGTTTAAGTAGTTCTTGTTTTTCTAACTCCGACATGCTAAAGAGGCAGAAAGAAATTTGGCTGATTTTACTAAATGTGCCATGTGATTTGAAAGCGCTCCTGATTTAAATGAGGTGAAGGGATTCAATTTCAAATCTTATCTGAGTGATTAACAGTGATTTGATGCCTCCAATGCTCTTCTCCATACCCTATATATTAATGTCATGGGCAGACTGCACTCGTCACAGGGTCAAATGTGGTGTTGACTGACATGCGCCTGAGCATGTCAACCTGTAAAGTATATGAAGTTTGAGTGGATCCTATACTTACTAAAGAAAATGGATCCCTGACCTCAAGGGGCTAAGCTTTCTCCTCTCGGACAAACAAGACATGCAGGCAGAGAGTGCGCTATTGCTAACTGAGGGGACTTTTGAAAGCCACTACGATTTCACTACAATTGCCTGGCCATTTAGAAAAGTGCTTTCCTATCTCCATGGTATAGATGGATTAAGTATGCCTGCTGCTTTCAGAAACCAATGCACCAGTATTTCTAGCTCCATTAAGAGTAAAAAAACAACCCAAAAAATCTTCAAGAAATGAATTCATAGTAATCCCTCTAATTAACTCTGTATCATTACTATTATTAGATAAAGCTGCTTCTGATTTCACGGCTTGCAGTGGAAGTACCATCCTCTCCCACACATCCCAACAAATATGCTCATGTACAATCCTTGGGGCTCTGGCTACACTGCTGGGGAAAAAGTCAATAGTTCTGTAGCCTACTACTAGTAAAAATCCAATTTAGTTACTCAGTGCACTCCAAACAATCTGCTGATCTTCACTTAAACTGCCTAGGTACGTTGCCTGAGCACTCCAGGATGAAGCTTCTTTCTATTTCATCCTAGGTGTCTGGGCACTGGAGGAAATAAGAGGATTTGCTCCCTGCTACGTTGTACAGCCCCTCTGTACATCTCCATTCAGTCACTTGTGTTCACAGTCTTCTGGAGCACACGAAGGCACAGAACTGTGTAACTTCAGAAGGTCAGGTGCAAACAGAAAAAAAACAAAGTGTCCTCCACATACCATATATAGAAGGAGAAGAACCTTAGGATGCAGAAAAGGAAGTTTTGGATTACTGTTAGAAAAAATTGGTAGCGAGAGGGTAGTGAGGCTCTGGAATAGACAGGGTACTGGGAGTTAGCCACCAGCATTGGAGACTATTAAGAAAAGACTAGACAAGTATTTCTCATTAATTTTTCAGATACACCTGATCTTGTCTTGGAAAGACTAGCTGGCCCTCGAGACCTTTTCCAAACCCATTTTCTACAATTTTCTTGCTCTAAATTCAAAATGCACTCTCCCCAACCAATCCTGTCAGTAACAGCTGCCAGACTTCACAAGCTAAGAGCTATTTTCATTTGTTCACTTAAAACTTGCAACTGAATGCATCACATCAGGCATCCCCTACCTGTTGCTTTATAAAATATTATGATAAACATTCTCTATTCAGCATTACCACAGCACTCTTGATTGTAACTACCTCACCTCCTGCTTTAGCCACTTCTTTTCTAAACTGAAGAGCACTGATCCACCAAGACCCTCTGCATATGACAGCCTTTCTGTGCCCGCAGCACAAAGACATGTAAGTCATCTACAGCTTGACCAGTTTTGAATTATAGACTTGGGTTAGCTGTACTGGGACATCTGTGTAATTAGTATTTTCTAGCACAGGTCCAAACCCATCAGAAGATGTCACTCCTCTGGGGGGATCCAGTACTATACAATCTGGCCAAAAACCCAATGTGAAGAAAGCTATTATTCGTGTCAGAAACAGAGGCTGCTAAGTTTATGAATTAGAAATACAGATTGTGTCTGAACAAGGCAGCCTAAGAGCACTCTACATCTCTGGAGATCCTTGCTCCTCACCAGGGCCTGGTGCAGACCCAGATTATTTCTTTTCCTTCTGTTTAGCAGTACCATGCACACAGCCCTACAAAGAGCACTCATCTGCCCTGGAATTCACTTGCAACAGTTGGGCCAAGAACAAGCTATAGCTCCTTTGAAGGAGGAATAGATACCAGAAGATAAATCACATCATAGAAAAATATGAACAATCTGGTAGCATGTACCCAAGTTATACATGTATAGTACACAGTCTCCTCCACAAACACTACAAAGTGGCATTCAATGTTCCATGAAAACAGCAAAAGCCAACATATGGTTCATCACGTTACGTATTACAAGTGCCAAAGCTTTTTCCACCTAAGTGGCCACTCAAAGAAAAAAAAGGGGACTACATGACTTTCCTGCCTTCAGCTACAGTATTTGGAATGGCTATTTACAAGCCATTTGTATATTAGGAGCAGTGGCAGGATTACACAGAGAGTTGGTTTTATATTTCATAGGTCGTCTTCAATGGTAAATAGAGGAAGATGATTACTCTTCCCCTTCCAGAGGAAGCAAGAACCTATGACCCTCTAAGCAATGTATGCTTTTACAGTTCTGCCTGGCTTTCACACTTCCATAATATTACCTAGACACTTCTGTACCTATTTCCATGCAAACACTTAGGACTGGAAACTCCTGTCCTCATTCAGATATTCCTTCAAGGTGAGGGAGACTCACGCTTCACAAAACCTTTCAAAAACCACTTGCAAGAGAGTTACACTCCCATGTACAGCTGCTTCCTCATGTTCTAATTATAGCTGAAACTAGCTTCCCATTACAAGCCAAATTTTCTCTTGACTTTAACAAGGACTAAATCAACCAATGTGACACTTCAGTGGATGCATTATATCATAGCAAGAGATGTTCTTGTAAGCGGGAGGTGACTCACACAACAGATCTTAGGGATACAGGAGCCAGTTTTTCTCCAATGGCTTTCCTATTTTAACTTATTTAAGCATCAGAAAGGATGGCAACTGGATGGATGTCCCTAAATGAAGTATCCTCCACACAAGGAATGCCTTCCCTGGATTCAAATACATAGCTAATTCTCAGATCTCTCAGATTAAGCAAAGGCAATGAGGGTTATCAGGACATAAAGACAACAGAGCTTGATGATGATGATGTACAACAGTAGACTTTCCCATGCTGGCTACCACAAAAATAAATATAGTTTTGAGCAGTCTTTTGGCTTATGCTAAAGTGAACTAGCCATGTGACCCAAGAAGCTAAAACTAGTTTCACTGCAGGCACTCTGGTAGCTGCTCAAAGTACTGATATTAGGCTCCTAGTGTTTCACCTTTGTCTGCATCACCTGCAAGACTGACACAGAGACTGAAAACCATGGCTTTACCTACCACATGCCACAGAAAGAGAGTACTTGTCCTCTTGAGCAAGACCCTTCGTGCATGCAACGTGTGTTCAGCTTTGTCTTGTTCTCAGAAGCTACCAAAGGCATTTACTAAACCCAAATCCATTGCAAATTGTGATGCCTCCATTCTTCTCTTATCATCCAAAAAATGATGGACAGGAATGAACTTCAGGCATATTCCCTGTGACATATACAACACTGAGGATATTCAATAAATAGTAACACAAACAGATTTGGAAAAAAAAAAAGTGATAAGTAAGCAGAGAAAGGGCTTGTTAAGCCTATGAAGAGGCCCAAGCTATAATCTATTTGCTGTACCTAGTCTTGGAATTAATAAAACAAATCCCTCGATAAGTCTGACATGAGTTATTAGAGTATGTTAATATTCCCTGCAGAGCAATATCCAGCAGAGCTGGAGCCAGAAAAGGCTGTGACTAGCCTAGTTGGACAAGGGTGAAGGGAGAGTAAGGAGGACCCTTCTCCAAACCCACCTGACTGTCATTGTCATCATTGCTTACTCCTACCCAGCCTGCTTCTAGAAAGGGTCAGAGGCTGCAGAACAAGGGGGAAAACCTACAAGGAGAAAAAATCCCCATTCCCACTTCTGCTGCCCACTTGGTCCAGAGAAGATACATGATTCTGTTTGCTACACAAAATAAAAAGCACTACAGCCTGGGAAGGAGGAGGAATATCCATCCAAGGTCCATCCGATGCTGCTTCAAAACATGGTTCCCAGCCTTTGAAGTGATATAAGATTTACTCATTATCTATATTCCCTTTTATTATCTGTTATTAAAATGCCTATTTCATTACACCATTTGTTGTTGAGCTTTCTTATTTAGGTCAGGAAAAACCCCTGCACACTATCTCTCACCTACCTGCTCCCCAGTGTGGAACAGCTCTAAGGAAAAGACTCCTCAGAAAAGGCTGCCACAGTGCTGGTTAGCCACCTGGTACCATCAGGTGCTAAGATTTATGCTTAGTAGGTCTCTCTGGTCAAGGAACCTCTCATAGTCTCCTGCTCTAAACACTCATCTCCCTGAATTGACTACCGATTTGAAAATAGTCCATCATCTTGAAATTTATTTGGTGTATGATGCGCTTATCATGTCTCTGGGTTTGGTATACTATATGATCTTTAAGGTCCCTTCCAACCCTGACAATTCTATGATTCTATACCTAAGTATCAACTAGTTATTGATTCATTCACTCCCATTCCAAGTAGGACACAGTTCTAGTGTGCCTGTAATGTGAGAACTCTTATTTGTTACATATAAAAAGATACAGTGTATGCGCCTCCAACTTACAACAATCATCCTAAATACAGCATGAGTAATCAGAAGAAATGCATCTTCTTTTGCTCCCCCTCCTACACTTACATATCATTTTTAGAGTATGTGTTAGTGGGTTTTATATTCCATGTTATTGCTGTATTTGCTGCTGTGATATATATACTTAAATTAAATAGAAGTCATCAAGAGGTTCTATTGGAAGCATTTGCCTTGTTTATTGTTGAAAGGAACTGCTTGAAAAAGAGTAACTGCTGACTTGAGTAAATGTGAAACATAACGATGGGAAACAGCTGCATTCTGCATCTTTCAAAACGCTAAATTTTCTTGTGTGAATGTCTAAATGTACGCCTCCAGCTTACAGTGGGATACATGCAGATGCAGACCCAAGTGCATAATCACATGGCAGGGCAGGACCTTGTACCCACTGAATTCAGCAGATGTCTCTCTCCATTGAATGGACTAGAATCTGGCCCCCAAAACTATCAGCACTTGCATGCAGCAGAATTTTGGATTTGGTTTTTTCTATACACAGTCCAAAGCACTTTTGATTAATGTGTTAATGTAACACACATAAGCTCACCCCAAGAACAACTGAAAACACCCGAAGAAGGTGTATGAGAAAGACTTGTACACATCTTTTTGGTACTGAATTTATTACTCTTTTTTCTTCAAAATTTCTACTCTTCATCAAACTTGTGTAAAGGAGTGTGTGCAATTAATAGCTTCCATGTTCACTTTCTCACATCTGTTACACAAAAGATACTGCTGAGCAACATGAAGCTTTTCACCTCCAAGCCACCAGTTCAAATCCACTGTATGTCAATAAAGATTCGAAGTTATTCCCAGCTAGCAGTCCTTCCATGATCTAAGTAAAAGCAGATGAGTGGAGCCCTCAATTCATGTCCTGGCTGATTTCTGAATCCAAAAAAGGATATCATAATAATTGGCTTCCAACAGCACACAAAGACGTTGAGCACTGTATAAAGTGAGAAAGCACAACCCCCCACCAAGATGACTACCAAATACACTGTCAAACAGTAGCACTAATTGATACCTCAGCTGGGTCTTAAGCACCGAAAGAACACAATTTAGTCTCTTATTTCTAAATGCAATCTCTTAGCAGACAATTTCCACCACATGCTTCTTGCATGAGTAAAAGCTAGTACCTCTCCTTCAGGAACTGTTTCCTCACCAGCCAGGACCTAGCTCTAAGTGTTCATGCACCTAAACCATGGAAAAGGAAGGTGTTAGGACCAGCAGCATACGTCAGGCTGTCCCAGGGTGTGTGTACCTCCATGTCTGTGATGAGGTCATAGAGAGCCACAGCCCTTTCTTATTCCCTAAGCAATTCAAGGCCAATAACTCCAGCATGAACCAGGGAAAGCTGTTCAGCTTACTCTGATTACATCTTACAGAGCCTCATTGACTGCCAGGTGAGTAATCAGTCCCATGCTTAAAGACCTAATAAAAACTTCCTTCACTGGGAAGACACAGACCTGAAACAAAACAATAACCATTAGGGAGCAGAGACACAATTCATCTTTGGATTTCAATGGCAGTCATAAGCACTACTGCTGGGGGATTTGGAAGAGGGACTGTACTTCCTTTTCTACGTCTTCTAATGTTACTAAAAAGGCAGTATCTGTTCTCTCTTCTTCAAGAATATGTCAGTGTGGATTCCACTGGAAATGACTGGAAAGCAGTGGCTTTCCAGGACTGTAGGAGAAAAGTATTTCAGCTGCATCAAGGAGTGACTGAAAGACAATGTTCCTGAAGTGGCATCTGACCTAGATGCCTTTTCAAAGACGTAATGTTTAACAAGATATAAAATCAATTATTTTGCATTGCCACCTCAGAACACATTGCAGCAACAGGCACTAACACCTGCTTCTGAGTTCACAGAACCACAGAATCACAAAGTAGTTAAAGTTTGAAGGGACCTCTTGAGACCAAGTATTCTGACCTCCTGATTCCCTCATGGTTAAACTAGGTTTGCTCAAGGCTTTCACTGGCTAGATTTTTACTGTCTTCGAGGACAGAAGACTATGCAAGAGTTAGTGAAGTGTGCCTGAATATGCAGAACAACCCACTCATATAAAGAGAGCTGGATATAACCTCTAAGTGGTTCAGAAAGGTGTATCTTTGATGGGCTGGATACAGCCATAAAATACACAGGGACGTGGTCCAAGAGATGCACTCCTTTCCCCTCCACACAGAAATGCAAGTTTTAGAAGAACAGCACAGATCATGATTTGCCTCGCAGACACGGTAGGAATGGAGTTGGAGTTTCAGTTACGGAGTTTCCATAACCATTTTTTTTAATCAAATGCTGCATGATCCAGCTGAAGTAGCTGAAGATAAGTCTTTGTATTAGGGGAGATCCACATGAAGAAACATTCAAATATAGTACAAGCTAATGCTGCTTCAAAGCAAATTTTAGACAACACAACATTAAGGCTTCAGATAGAAATTAAGTCTCTAATGAAAAAAAGTCAGTATAATGTAGAACCTGAAGGATTACTATTATTGATAATTCTGAATTTAAAACAGAATATATGATTGGATGTAACTGCTTAACTATGCGATATGCTGATATTGTTGCAAGGTGAACCCCAAGAATTGAATATTAATCCAGCACACTGCAAGAACAGCATGTGGGAGCCATCTTTCCACTAAGGGCTTGCCCAAGTTCAGATAGCTTTAAGCAGCTCCTATTTAAAACTCATACTCAGAGACATAACTTCATCTGCATGAGAACTTGTTAGCTTGTATGAAAATTTCCTGAATCTGTAAGAAGCAAACTGGTAGTCATATTCAGCTGCTCACCTCTCCTGTTCCACACACAGCAGCTACTCAACTGGGAACATTATCTGCAGGTCAGTCTGGTTCACATCCACGCAAGAAGGAAGAAGGGTGGAGGCCAGATGGACAACTAAAGAGGTATTACAACCCAAACACTGTCATTTGGTAAAAGGTGATTAGGAAAATCTTGGCCTTGTATCACCTAATCCTGGATATTAGGCAAGATACATGGGAAGTAATAGAAAACTACACAGTTGCAAAATTAAGTCAATAGAAACCTAGCCCAGGCAGTATATGGAGCAGCAGATGGAGTACATGGTATCTTTCCTTGGAAACAAGTCTGTCATGAAATATCTGTATCAGTAGAATGTACAGAAGAACATTTATAAAGACTTTTTCAGCAGCCACCAGTTGTTGGATATCAAGTCTGGTGAGGAAGCTTGCCAGCTTGGAGGCACAGAGCAACAGGGTTAATAACACTATATCCAGATCCTGATGATTTCCCAGAGAGTGTACAATTGAGTACATCTCCCAGGCTGTTTATATAATGTAACATTATACGGACATATTGCTTATCAGCCATGCCACAACAGAACACTGTAAAACAAGTAGAAACACTACGCTGACCAGCCAGACAACTTTCTATTCCAGGTCATTACTGCAGCTTCATCTCCTTCAGAGAGCACATTACTCAGCACTGCAGGTAGCTCAGGTGGATATCTGTGCCTTATTGTGATATTGCCCTGAAACAGTCGTGATCATTGTCGCTGTGGGGAGGACAATAAGAAAACATTATTTTCCAGGATTAGCCATAAAAAGTTTAGGTGGAAACGTGTGATCTCCTTGCTGCTATGGTGTCTGGACAGAATATATTGACCTCAGCCATGCTCCAGAAGGCCAGAGGTAAAGCCTAACAAATACCATCAGTTCTGCACACCACCACTGAGAGGCACTGATTCTTTCTTACCAGTGTAATACAGTTTAATTCCCGCTTGTAAATAACTAGAGAAAAAGAAACTACCCAAGAGGAGGATATTGCCTATCAGTCATAATTCCATGAACTTAACTGCTTATTAAGGGTGAAAGAGTAACTGTTCAATCTACTGGGGAAAGCAGAACAGTCTTCTACCCCAAATGCTGAATGTTTGACAAACACTCCACAATAACATAAAGAGTAAGACCTTGCTTTAGGAACACTGAGGTCAAAAGCACCACTCTAAAGTATGTCCTACAGGTTGGGTGATGGTATGCAAAAACTATAAGCAAGTCTTGAGCTTCAAGACATCGGTCGATAAAGGTCCATTTCACTACCCTAAGCTTCATACAGAAGACAATACATATGCATCTGCTAGGTTCCTTCAGACCTAGAACAGGGAAACAATCTCCCTTATTTTTTGGGGTAATCTAGCATGAACAAAAGCTGCTTCTTCACTCCTATGTAGTCTCTTGTATGAATCCCAGAGAAAGCAACACCCACTTCTGTTGGGGGCAAATGTTCTCATGAGTGACACCCTAAAAAAGAATGGTTGAAAAGGTATGAAAGATTAAACTGGTCAGATAGCTACAGCCATACTGTGATTTACAAAAGAGGATGAGGCTGTCTCCCAAGATTTGTCCGCCAAACTCTGAAAACGCTCCTAATCAACACTGTAAATTTGCACGTGTATAACGTGTGGGGGCTGTACTATCAGTGAAGAAGATGTTAGACTCCAATATCTCACTAAACTTCTTGGCATGTTATGCAGGTTCCTAAGAAAGTAAAAGCTATCAACATGAGAACTGTATTCACTGCAATTCAATAACAAAATGCAAAACCCTAGAAAGCTCAACTTCTGTCCTCTGGTATTTCAAAACATGAAGTTCTGTCCTGTATTACAGCTATAAAGTCTCAAATGAAAATACTCAGGGCTGGCCTGAACCTCTTTGAACCTCTAATGTCTAATATTCCATGGTAGCACCATGGCAGATACAGCCATAGCGACTGGGATGTCCAGTGCCATCTGCAAGACCACCTTGGCCAATGTTCTCTTAAATAATGTCTAAACATGTCTCTCTTGAAAATGGGTTAAAGGTCATGCTGCCACCTTTCAGCAGTGCTTTGGAGTCACATTTGGTTTTACTGTTCATATAATTTTATGCCCTACGTGATTTCCTTGAAGAAATGCATGATGCTCATACAAAGAAATCGTATCTTGCCAAGAGTAATGACTATAGACTTACTTAGTCCACAGGAGGAACTGGAATCTCTTCTCCACACATTTTGCACTGGCTATTACTCAACTGATGCTAGCAAAGAGCTCTGGCATGGTCAAAGATGCCTATTTATTACTACAGTAATTTTGGTTGGAACATCTGACATCTTACAAGCTATACTTAATAACTTGATCTCCAGAGTCTCTGAAACTCTTAAGAACAAGGTCTGAGCACTAAACAGCACCTTAGTATTCCCCAGTTTGCATGATACTACTTCACCAGATGACAAGGATATAACAGGTCCTTTGGTAGTGAGCATTAGTACTGCTTTGTCACTAGATCTTACTCTTTACTATCCTTCTCCATAATAATATGGAAAGACATTTTCCATTGCCTCAAATGCAGTGCAGACCACCTTCTAACCAACTCCAGATCATGCAGCAGTGCATGACATACAGCTTATCATTACTTTGCTAGATACTGGCCAGCTTTGGGCTAATCCTGACAAAGTTTGAGACAGGACCTCGCTCCACTACCAATGATGATCAACACAGCCTTGGTGCTGCTGCCTCAGCATATGAGTAACATCAGCTCTGGCTCTTTTCAGCCTGCTACCTTTTCCACACTAGTCTTTGCTTTCCCGTTAACTATAGGAGACCCTGAATGAAGCCACTTCATCTGAGAACGGAAGGCTGGAGCTTGTCTCCAACAGGGTCTTCAAAGACTGTTCCAGCAGATGGAGCTTTTACCTCATGTCTTGCAAGTTACACATTCTTAGGGAGAATGACAATCAGGTATCTGCTCTTTTCTGATACTCCCACATACAGAGGAGATGCCTGTTGTGTCCATCCCGTATAATGATAAACACTGCAAAATATAAAGTGCTTAAAGTTGGCACAGTTTTGAATCCCAGAGAGGTCAGGAGGAGTCAGTTCAGACGGAAAGGAGCAATTCATAGCAAGTAGTCTAGGAGGTCAGAGAGATTAGTATTTTCTCAGAAATTAGTTTAGCTTAAGTGTGTTAGCCATGTTCCACTATCCAGTTCTCTGTCATAAGACCAGGAGGAAATGAAAGAAGTTCACAGCACCTTTACAGCATCATATCAAAGGAAAGGGAGACTCAAAGCTCTTACAACTCCTCTAATTTCCCATACGTGGAATGTGGAGGCCCAATAGGATCCATAGTGACATTTGAAGACCTAGAAGACTTCAGTCCCAAAAGCCAAGAGCAGAGGAATGAGGAAAAAAGATGACTGTTGTAGGAAGAATGAGATTCACGTATTGTTGCATTGTTCTTATACCTGGCAAGGTTCTTGGGACACATTTTGATGAAGGCTAGGAAGGTTTAACAAGTGTGTCTCTAGCATCAGGTGGTCAATTCCAGCAAGAGAATAAAACATCAAAAGGAGGGAGATTTAGAGCACTCCCAGCAGATGCTCATTGAACAGATCCTCAAAAGCTGTTGATAATTCACTTAGTTGAAGACAAATACCAAGATGCAAATGTGAAAGTTCAGCTCTATCTTCCAACGGGGTGTCTCGAAAGCTGATCAGTTTTCCATCCTTGAGCAGCCTTCCCACCTCAAACACACAGCATGACTGGGTTCTCCCTTGCTGGCTGACTTTTGGGCTCTCCAGTTGCAGAGCCCAACCCCCAGCCTACTCCAGCTTTGCCTCAGAAAAACTGCTTTGTCTTCCAGTGCCAGCATGCAAAAACTGGCCTGGCCAGTCACAACCAGGAGGCTCTTCCCCTGCTAGCCGTGATCATCTTGACAGTTCTGTGTTCTCCTCACATCATCTGTCATCTCTCTCACTCCACCTCCCCTTCCTGAAATCATCCTCCTCCATCTACCTTATCAGGGTTGGGGGCAAGATGAACGAGGATCAGTGCCAAAGTCAGAGCACCATCTGTTTCCTTCCTACTCCCAAAAGAGTGATGAGACCAACAGAGGCAGGGTCAAACCGGGATGGGACAATCAGCCTGGACAAAATGCAGTGACAAGCAGCAGAGCCATAAGCAGCTACAAAAATCAACTCCTGATACTCCTGCTCTGAGGAATGAAAAGCCGGAGCGTTGATGTTTAGGTGTGGTTTGGCTTATGAAAGACTGATAGAAAGATTTAAGGAAAAGATCCACACAGTCACAGGTCTTGGCACCACTCTCCAACCATCTATCATGGAGCTAATAGCTCTAGCAATACATCTCAGTCTGGACTGGCCACTCTCTTTTCTGTGAGTACCTTGGGATCCACTTTGACAGCACTACCAACAAATGTCACTCCTGATCTTGCAATTGCCTGTTAGTTTAGATCTGTTTCCTTCTGGCCTAGTTCTGCTGATGAGTTTTATTACAGACCCGAAGGAATTAAGTTCTGTTGTGTACTACACTAAAATAATCCATAAGTAATGCTTACAGCTTCTAATAATTTAATTTAAACAGCTTCTGTAATAAATGCCATGTCAGAAGTGTTAGTTACCCCTGAGCACAGAAGTCCTACTCACACTCCTGAATGCTATGCAGTAAAACAGAGTACCTGCTGGAGGACAGTATGGTTAAAAGGAGTATGTCAGGATTACACAGAAAATAAAAAAGCACTTTTGGGCTAAAGAGCCTCCACTCAAGTCTCCTCATTACGTTACTGTTTCCAGAATAAGCACAAGGTCATCACACCCCATCTACCAATATTTTCATTCCATGCAGAACTTTCTGCTCACTTGGGTGCCTGTTATTCATTAGGCAACTTTGTTTTCAAGGGTAACACTACAGATGGGAATACTGGAACCATTTTCTGCATCCAAAAAGGAGACTTTGGGGCAACAAACGTGGAAGAAAGAACTCTTCTAAAACATTATTTTTAAGCTGCTCAAACGGACCAAAGATAAAAAGCCCAGGTCTTTTCAGGAACTTGCTATTCCATGTGATCTTCTTGCAAAATAACAAACAAAACCAAAAGTCCCATCAAAAAATCTTCTGTCTCCACCACATATGAACAACCTTCTGTAAAGTCAGATCTAGCCCTCAGCTGGAAGGCCAGCACACAGGAGTCATAATGTCAGTGATTTGTTACTAAGCTCCTGTAAAATTCACTGTCTATATTGACGACGAATGCTAAGCAGGAAGAGAAGGTTACACGAGACCCTGGCCTTGGCAAATTTGCAGAAATTCAGAGGGGAGGGTAAATGTAAGACCCCATTACACTTTACCTTCCATTCAAGGGGATGTTCAGTAAAGCACTGAAAGACTCAATTAATGTTTCATTTTGGTATTTTTGGTAAAACCATAAACCTCTCTGCTGCAAACATTTAAAGGAACTCCATCTTTTCCCTGTTTTGAAAGCTTCTATCAAAGAGCACATAAACCACAAATGAGCAAAAGCAGCTACAACTTTCATTTCGACAAATCTATTTTTCTTCATTACTGACCATAAACTAACACTAAACAGAGGAATCCATAAAGTATAGTCCAAATAATGCAGGACACCGGCAAGAGATAGGGAACAAGCAGGTTCAAGATGGTTTCAGATGACAAAGTCACATGACAACAGCCACAAAGGGCAGAACTTCTTGGATATGGACAATCCATTCCACCAGGATGAACAGAGATCTTTCTTTGAATTTCAATCAATGGAAAATTTACAAGAATCCCTAAAATCCAAACCCTCATTTTTAGCTTCACATTCAACATCAACCACAGTATTTTGTGGCTTTTCTAGCACACTTGGATAAAAATAAACTACTATATTGCTTAATACTTTGGATTTGGCATTCTGGATTCCAATCCCACCTCAGGCAGCTTCTGACTTGATACCCTTCAATAATTCACATTCTGCTTGCCTCTCATTTTTGCCATCAGTAAAATGGAGATAACATGCATTTCACAGTGTGGTAGAGTAATGTGAAGGCTGACTGATTTATCAGTAGTTGTGAGATGCTTAGAAATACTCTGATGAAATGTGCCACATGTATGCACAATTTATTATTAACCTGACAGCGTTTTAGCTTTTTTATTTTCCTGCCTTGCACACAATTCAAGTGCAGGATGCCTGAAGCACATCTGAATGGATGCCATGTGGCATTTTGATTGTAGCAGGTACTACTGTTTAATTCTCAAAATCACAAGTTTAACAACACATTAAAGCAGATTTTTTGCAATTAATTTTCTTCCTTTGCTCCATTAAAAAAAAATAAAAAAAAATCTGAATGGCTTTGTATCAGATCATTAAAATTACTACATGCAAGGAAAGAATCTCACAGAGATTTGGCATTCTTTGGACCAAATCTTCAGAAATTAAAAAGGATGGAAATAGATACAATAGAAAGGTAAAATGATCAAAAGTACTATTTAGAAGCTTAAACCAGTCACGAGGCTCCAAGGTGACAGAATCACTTTTCAAAATGGGACTTAAAAGTAGTTATTTTTTAAACTGACAAGATAACAAATCTAAATAGATTTGGGTTTAGTTCTTAGTAAAACACATCCTTCATCACTAAGAATGAAGGCTTTGCCTGACTAAAGAGCATTTGGTGTACGAGATCTATTTAAAGTTGAATACTATTTCTGTGACCAGATGTGCAAGAAAACGTTTTATACAATTATCTGTATATCTGATGTATTTTCTACAGAGCAGCTCATTAATGACACGGTATCTGCAAGTTCAAACAGTTCATGTACCCACACTGCAGCAGTCAGCCAGCCATTCACAAGGAGAAAACAACTGGGCAAGTGTAAGGATAGAAACTAAAGCAGATGAAACCTACATTTTATTTCACTCCCAGACCTGAAAAGTAGCTTGAATTGTTTTAGTCAGCTTTCCAACAACAACATTTTGTCAAGTAACCAAGAGGAAACGTAAGCAATTTCAGCTCTGAAAGAAAACCCACGGAGACTGTTACAAATGCCCCAAAATAGTGGGATATAAATTCATAGCTTTTAAGGCCAGAGGGAGCATTAAATAGACCTACAACAGAGCCGTGACCTCCACTGTAAGTGGTCAGAGGGGCTATGATTAAACACCATTGACAAATGAGGTCTGAAATCACAGCCAATTGTTCTCTTGACATAGAGGATGTGTTACTTAGTATTTTGGTTTAGCTACCCTTCGCCTCAGGCAAACTGGGAGTCACCACACTGGCATGACAGGGAAAACATCCTAGAGCTCCAGAATGTCTGTCATGCCACTCTAGTGCAGTTCCCAAGTGATTTTCATAGGCAGAGCTTGTTCATCCAGCCCAAATCTCAGCTTGGGCTGGCTGCAAAGACCATTTCTTGCCCTGAGAGGTATTTGTTATGCTCTTTGGGAATGCTTGCTCAGGTCCATCATCCATCATCCTCAGGTCCAGCTATATTCCAAACTACTTAAGTTCAATCCAACACACTAAAAGCTAAAGACCAAACTCAGCAGCTGTGGTTCTTTAATATATTCAGCCTTGCTGCTTTCACTGTCACTGCTCAGAGGCTGCACCGTTCGATGATACTGGCCTATCTGAGATGTCAAATGAGGAATAACCACTGAAGTCCTGTCCAGTCAAGATCATCCTTTGGGCCCTTCCCTTAGTGGAGCTCTTGATAAACAGCAATACCTACAGATTTGTCACTTGCAATGAACTTAAATGATAACAGTGCTTCACACCACTCTTTCCTCCTGGGAGGTTTCAAAAGGCATCGATCTGACTCATTGCCCTACCTGTGCTCCAGGCTCCACTCGCTGTCTGAGAGCTGGAAATCTGTTCTCTTCTCTGCTCAAGTCTAACCTATGCTTAGGTCTCCCTTTGCCTCCACTTCTGAGCTGAGCAGCTCCCACAGTTGGAGCACAGCAGGGTCGAGTCCAGAGATTTTCATTAGAGCTTTTTAGTCAGCATGGGAGCATATGCCCTTTCTTTAAAACACTTCAACAGTTTTGTGACTTATTGTAACTAATCAGTAGTAGGTCTGTATTAGGGACAATAATGTCAGTAAAATAAGCTAGAAATATATGTGCAATTGATATAGATCACATTTTAAAGAAAATCAGAATCCAGAAATTCTACAAAATAAAAACATATCAGTTTTTCTGCAGACTGTCATTAAAATCAGTATTTTTTAATATTTTGATTTGAACGAAATCACTATTTCTCATGAGAAAAATACTTTCAAGCTGTCTTACTCTGATGTGTCTTAGCTGGTCAAAATGTTGTTTCATGCATCTTTCATTTGAACATGCCAGAAGATAGGGCAGTCAAAAACCAGACTGCCTTACAGATACACTTACGTGTAAGATGTGAAGTAGGGATAAAGTATATAGGTATATAGGTATCGTATCTGTTCAAAACCAGCACGTTTGGGAATTTCTTTTAGATGTGTTCATTGCTGCAACTGAGACACAGCTTATTTATTTCAGCATAAGTAACACAGAAAAACAGAGAATTTAGGAAGAGCTAAGCCAGTAACCTAAATTACAATTTAACCATCAAAGCTCTATTTTTTATTATTTTCACTGGGGAAAAAAAAAATTAAAACCAAATCAGATCTCCAACAGAACAATGCCTGCTATAGGAACACTGAAGAAAGAGGATTTTGCCATTTTCTGCAGCATCCAACGTTTTCTTACAGGGTCTTCTACCCAATAACAAACCTAGAGCCACATAACTACCATCATTGGACTACTTTCCAAGCTGCTGTGAGCACAAAGCTATCAATACCTAAGCTGGCAAATTTTCAGCTATATATGCCTGTATGAGTTGTGCCTCATCTTTGACGCTAATATATACATACAATATAAACATACTTCTCACTCTTGTTATCTTGAGAGATGTAACAACACTACTGTTTCCCAATAGTAATATATTCAATCCATACTTCTTTTATGTTCATTGATGTCCTGTTATCTCCCTTCAAAGTCAAAGCTATGTGAATAACAAGGACCTGCACAGATCTCCAATTACACCAGAGGTCTGGTAGGCATCATGTACCTACTGCATCAAATCCCAGGCCAGTTCTCACAGAAGCCACAGAGGAACAGGCAAAAGACAGAAGAAAAAGCACAGAAATCCTGGCTACTTTTCCAGCTTTTCCTTTTAGGTGGTCCTAGACAAGCAATTTAACCTCCTTTCCTCTTCATAAATCTCACCTATTTCTTTTTTCCCTTCTTTTTTTTAACAGCAATTTACTAAGGAATGATTCCATACACTTCTTCCTCATTTAAAAAAAAAATATTTGGGGAATATAAGCAATATATTTTTGGACACATACAAGAAGGAGCTCAAGGAATTTAGCTGTAAATGCCACAGAGCTATGAAATTTGCCCATCACAACACAAGCCATCTCTGCCTCAACTGTGGTTTCTGACCAGCCTCAGTGAACAAACCTGCCTTCAGCTCCAAGGATTTCTCCTATGTTACCTGGAGAAGAAAGGTACTGAGGGGCATTCTGATTCTGAAAGCCAGGCTTGCAGGATGGAAGCAGCAGGAAACACCAGAAAAATCAAACACATGCCTGTGAAGACACACCAGAGGTTTAGAAAACTCAGTGTCATTTTTCTCAAGTAGTAAGGCAACAAACTGAGAAGAAATGAAAATCCACCCAAGAGACTACCAAGTTGGAGAAAGGCTTCTGAAAAAAATGCTGTAGCCAAGCAAACTCTGAGGTCTGCCAGCTGCTTTACAGATTGAAGCCTGGTTTTAACCTACAGCTCAAATTTCTACATCTACCAATGAACTACTTCTTCCTTTCTGATAAAGGTCTCTGTCAAATACTCAGAGCCAAACCCAGTCCACTGTGTGCACTCAGGTTACTTTACTGATCAAATTCCATGAGTAAGAGGAGGAAGATCACACCTCAGAGAAAAATCCTAAGAGAAAAGTACCCCTTTCCTCCTTGGCCTACATCACAAACTGCAGACCAGTTACAAATACACCTGCTGTGTCTAATACGCAGTTAGAGTTGTGTTGACAAGAGTTAACAAGAAAAGGAAGACGATGTTACCTACCCTTTTGGTACCTTAGAACCACAAACGACTCACCAGCTTTGGCCTAATTAAATACTCCAATACAACCCAATGGACTTTCTCCTCTGTTGTCCTGCTTTTTATGCTATGATTCATACAGGAACAAAGAAAGTGCAAACTCTGCCATTCTGCTCTGGTGGCCTTTTATACTCTCTTTGCTTTCCCTGACAGCACAAGGTCGAGGCGAGTCTCGAGCATGAAGGGTGAAAGGGGCAGACTGGAACCAGCAGACACAGCAGGGAGAGTGCCAATGCAGACAGGTAAGCAGAGGTGGGTCACCGCACAATGAAAAGCATCTGATCAGCATCTGAGGTTCGTGACAGAGGGCATTTGGGGGAAATCAGTGGAGCACAAAGGACAGATACAAAAAAAAGAGTCAACAGCTCTCCTTCTCCCATTGCTCCTCTCAGCACCCTGCAGTGCAGCATCTACAGTGGCACCCAATAGGGAAGAGTCAACACTACTGCTTTGGGCTCTGTCTTACCAGCACAGCTTTAGCCTGGCCTAGGAAGGATCTGAGTCCTCATAGTGTGGCACTACACAAAGCAGCAGGAAACTGGGAGACCTCATTTGAAAAGAGAGATGAGGAATGCTCCTCAAAGATGGCCACTAAACAGGAAAGACACCTTAATTTCTAACAGCAAGCCTAGCTGGAAAACTGACAATCAGACCATGTCATCCTACTGAGTGCTCATAAATTACCATTATTTACATATCCTGCTAAGATATTTATATGTCTCTATCACTGTCATATAGAAGCATATGGGATTCTTAATACCTAGAGTACAGGAAGCCACAGTGGCTACATATTTCATGTATTTACATGGAAACTGAGACACAGAAGGTGACCTGCAAAGAAAGGTCAATTGATTCAATCTTGAGTCCTTTAGTATGCCAGCAAATCACCCTGGGGATTCAGGAAGCCTGTGGCAGAAACGAAAATCAGTCTCTTAGGCACTAACACTCTTATGATCAGACCTTCCAAATTCTGCTGCCCCAGTGAGCTTTCTTTACACCTTATACCTTGGTCTCCTCTCAGGATAATAAGGAGGGCAGGGCCTGGACAGCTGACACAGCATGACTGGCAAGGCTGTCAGAAACACAGAATGTGAATCCAGTGTACTCATGTCCCAGCCCCATTTCAGAGCAAACACATCCATATACAAAACAGTTCTGCTTCAAGTAGTCTGTGACATCCATAGTCCTCCCTACCTCTCCACATTTACCTCTCTCAGCTCTTGGGCTGGTTTGCACCCAGGTGACAGCCTCTGGACCTGTTGACAGACAGAAGAAAGGCAAATGCTTTGGTCTGCAGGGTAGATTTGTAATGGCAGTGAGTCTGTCTGCAATGAAGGATTCTGGGAGAAACACACACATACACCCATAAGTCACACTGCTGTCTCTGGACAGCAATAACATGGCAGTTGCCTTGCTTTTCATAGGGAGAGAAAGAAGCTTTGTTATCCACCAAGTTCCAAGTGGGGCAGCAAAGGAACAAGAGGTAAAGTGATATCAGAAGTTGGCCCAGGACATGGCCACTCTACCATTTCATCGCATGGATCACCACCTTCTCCTGCAGCTGGGAGCACTCAGTGTTGCGGTCGATGTGCAGAGGCTCATCTTCTCTTAGTAGTGCCAGAGTGTGCCAGACAGATGTGCTTCTCCTCTGCTTCCTTCCCTGTAGCTTTGTCATGTCGTTTCCAGCATCCTCATGGTATCTGGGAGGATTATTCCCCTCCAATTTCCACCAAAACTTAACAAAAATTACCCTGTGGCAAATGACCCCCACATCTCCATCCTGGAATAAAGATGAAAGCAAGGCTACAGTGTGTGCTGTCTTGCTCAGGGCTGTATTTACTGCTGATTGACCTCCATGACAAGCTGCTTAGCTCAGCAGAAGCCTGTACAGTAATAATAGATCAACCTTTTTTTTCCTTTTGTTTTCCCTTTTCCTTTTTTTTTTTTTAAGGGCAAAACCAACCAAAATAAACCTTCCTTCTGAAATCAAATTATCTTCTGACCATAAGTTGGAAAGAGAAATTTTTGACTGTGCTTACTTTCGTAACTATCATTAGCAAGTTTTATTTAAATCTTTATTAACACCCCAAAATTCCAGTTTGGATCCTAGTTGTGCACACTTTGGGACATAGTAGGAGCCAGCAGGCTGGTCTGTGGGCTGACAGAAGAAGCTGGTATCCAACCTCCAGCTACATTTGGTCCTCCAGAAGCTCACTCAGCGCATTCAAATCTACTCTCTGCGATAGCCCAAGATGTGTTCTCTTATACTGTCAGGCAGAACAGCTGCTGTAAACAGCTTATGTGAACCATGGCTTTCTCTTTTATAAAGTAACATTTTCATCCTGTTTTTTTTCCCTGAGCCCCACCTCCTTCTTGCCCACAAACTGTTCTCACTCTTCACCAGTTCTACCTCACACCAAATGGCAATCTCCTTTCTGTACAACCACAGTTTGCTTCATTTCAGCAGAGGAAAAGCCCAAGCTTTGCTTAACCAAGGGCTATCACTTGTCTGTTGCCTGAGGTCTGCAGCTGATCTGCAACCAAGCAGAAAAGGATTGTAGCCTCATGGTCATCTATAACACAGAAGAGTGAAACCAGAAGAATACAGCTGTCAGCATGTATTGCAGCTAGACTGTTTGAATCAATGGCACACTCCATACAGGAGCCTGTAATCTCCCTGTGGCTTCCCTGCATTAAAAGCAGGGGAGGGTATGAAACAACTCCAGCTAGGTCTGGAGCTGCAAGCAGTTCAGACTTAGTGGTAGGAGATGGATCCTAGGCCATTTCTGTGCAGGGGTGTGTAGGATCTAAAATTCAGTGGTTCCTGTTCAGTTTTAGTATTTATTACTTTATAAAGCACTTTATAAACATTAATTAATATCTTAACGCATCATCTTTCTCTGGTGCTTAGCTGGCAATGCGTCAAAAAATTACAACCAGCTGGGAAAAAGATTACTATTTTAAATACATCCAAAGGAATTTAAAACAGGAAGAATGAGCAAGAGATGGGGAAAACCAAACTACTGCAAAACTAAGTTACAAGCAGAGT
The DNA here is from genome assembly GCA_025331215.1 of Actenoides lindsayi. Taxonomy (NCBI): domain Eukaryota; kingdom Metazoa; phylum Chordata; class Aves; order Coraciiformes; family Alcedinidae; genus Actenoides; species Actenoides lindsayi. The sequence continues at coordinate 24,613 of WTSP01025114.1, read as the reverse complement.
TCTTACCAGCTTTCTGCTCAATGGCTAGAGCTGGGGCAGAAGAAGTGGCATAAAACAGCAGATTTGCCCATTGCAATACTTACTCCACAGCCCTTGAAGACCATCAATTCTAGAGTTTTGTACTAGTGAGTGAAGATCTGGGCCGTCCAAAACGCGGCCCAGAACTGTCTGCTGTCCTCTAGAACAGCAGAGCCCAAGACCAAATGGAGGGTCTGCAGCTGTGTATTGCTGGTGAATTCAACAACAACCAATTTATATTCATCTGTCAAGGAATATGCAAGTGAAAGCAAATATTATGGTCATGTTCATTTGTTTCTGATTACAAAATGTATGTAAATGCATATGCAAATTAAGCGCACCCATCAGGCTTATGGCAAAGTGCCAAATTAGCCCTTAGTATTCTAAAGTTTGGGGTGGCTGGAAGGGAGATACAGTGATTGCAATTGAGACCAGGCAGCTCCTATAGATGAAGCCAAAACTGGGCTGCTCCAAAGGGGCAGGTGGAGGATAAATCCTGCAGTAACTTGTCGCTTTAAACCAAGCTGAGGGGCTATAGAAAAATCTGTTCCCACTGCAGTTAGAAGTGTGATAATTACAGAGCAACGGGCTCTTCTGTCATTCAGCAGGCAGCATCCCCAGGAAATCTTGCTCTGTAATCAAGGGAAGAGGTGCAATCAAGCCCCTATTCAGGCTTCGTTTAGAAACAGCCCCTACAGGCAACACAAAGGCTTCAGCATGGTGCTTTATGAAGCTGGTGATCACATCAACGTCTTGGTTCTGCAACTACAAGCAGAGTTAATGTCATTTCTAAGCACATCTTCTGTTCACCTTTTCTCACAAAGTCCAGAAGGTGTCTAGGGAGAGGAGTGAAGTCTTGGGCCAAAATATTCTTGTACATAAAATGTTGCACTCACACTGTCCACATTAGTGAACTCACTCTCTACACCACAGTGTTGGAGGAAGAGAGAATTTCTTGCAGACTAAGGAAGATAGCATGATCCTGAATGAGCAGGTATGAACATGCTCATCTGGCTGCTACAGCAGCAGTTTTCAAAATTTGCATGAGGAAGGTTTTGTTTGATTTCCTTTTCCAGTGAACAGGAACATATCTGTGCTGCTCAAATTCTACAGGATCCTCATTCTCTTGGCAGCAGCCTGATCCCACAGAGACTGATGAGGTTTATTAGAAGGGAAGGTGTCCCTGACTTCAGCTTTCATGTCTAATGCCACCATTGCCCAGAAACGTACAAATTAATTACTACTCAAATCAGCCATCCTTTGTACCCTACAGAGCTGTCAGATTCAATGAACCAGTTTACTCCAACCGCAATAAAAATAGCATCACATTTCATTTTAAAAAGCCAAATCTTCCAGAGTGTGCACACATTTCCACTCCCACTGTACACCCTCAGACATGGAGAGTGGTGGTCTTCTCATTGACCAGCAATGACCTGCTCAGCTACCCATCTGGGCACATAGCTACTCTGACATACACAATCCTGGTAACTCTAGGTGTATGTGAAGTGTCAAAAATCTTTCTGCACATCGGGGGCATATTCTGGATGTGATTTACAGTTCTGTCTCAGTATGGAATGGCTGTTCTCTGCTGAGGTTCACCATAACTGGAACTGCACTTTGCATTACAGTAACCCATAATACTGTATATGGAGCTTCATTCCATCACCGTATAGAATCAGCAGGTTGCACTCTCTATTTCCCACAGAATAAATAAGAACAGAATAAGTAAGTTTGCTGTGGTTTTTACCATCTGCAGACACAGGTATCAGTCAATAGCCAAGTAATGGCCGGGACACTGTCAAGAGAGCTCATTATTAAAAAGGTACATATTGCATTTAGCTGTTCAAACAAAAGTTGTTATTGATTGGATCCCAGCAAAAGAGACAACTCCAGTGACAAAATGAAAATACACAGATTACAGCCTAGTAAATACTGTAATGGAGTTAAGGATCCCTCTCAAAAGGGAGTTGCTGTTATCCAGCTGAAAGAGCACGTAGTTTTCAAAAATGAGACTGGGAATAAAATAACCATGTTACTTCTGCAAATATCCAGAGGCAGGATAAGGAAACAAATCAAAAGGGAACAGTTCTGACAAGAAACATCTCAATCTCTTGGAAAGAAAAGCAAACAAAGAAAATACAAGTTGGTTAATGGCCAATCAAGCCACAGGCAGAAACAGCCTGAATGCAGTTCTGCCATTCCTACCACATCCTACTGTTCATCAGTGGAGGTTCTGCCACACTCACAGAATTGAAAGCGATCTTCTTTGGAGCTTGCTACATTTTTCAAAGTTCCATAAAAAGGTAGGTACACTTAACTTGGTTTCTGGTTTGTTTCCTTGACACTTTTCTTTGTCTGCTTGTTTCCACTTACTAACCAGCTTTTCTTCTGTTTTTCCCCTTCTTTTCACAGTCTGCACAGATACTGTAACATGTTTGGGTAGCAGCATTTAATGTGCAGAGATCACCACTGCTGCAGCATAAAGGAGCCAGAAAACAAGGCTGATTATAAAATTCCAAAATAAACCAAATACACACCATGAAATAATACAAGAGAAAAGTGAAGAATCAGGGTAACGACTGTGTGTGGAAATCTCTACAGTTGTTCCATTGGAAAAGTTCTGTGTACAGCATCTTCTGTGTGAGTGACTATAGCTGTGAGTTTTATCAGCAAGTTAAAAATATTTACTAAGAAAGGTACATCCTGACAAACTTCTCTGCTCACCCTTAATAGAAGGTTGGGCTGGAAACTGATGAATCACTGTAAGAAACAAACAGCAATGGTGACGCATGACTTCAAGAGGTAACAATAGTACTGCTTGATCCGTGATGTCTACAACAGAAATATCCTTGGATTTGTTATAAGATGGATTTGATGTTGCTCCACCCACACAGGAAATGTAGAAAATTAACCATCTGAGCCCTAACTAGAGCTCTCACAATTGCCCCACGGGTATAGGGAAGCCTCACTCACAGTATATTCTCAAGATGTTCTCTGAAAATCATGCTGTTGAGGTCTTGAGCAGCTAGGTCCCTGTGGAGTCTGGTGCTGTAGCAGTAGTAGGCAGCTTGTATCTTTATGTTTCAGAGTCCACATGCCTGTGTGGCTCTTGCAATTTTCCCTCACCCAAAACCAGCCTTAGACACGGGCTATGTTTGTTCTGCAGGCGTATAAGGATTGAGTGCGGTGGCCCAGCTACTAAAGTGCCTGATCACACCCAGCAGTCTCTCCAGCTCCACGTAACTCATGGTTCAAACACAGAAAATAGCTCTGGGCTCATTATTGGTTTGGACCTGATGGGTGTGTAGCAAATAGCAAGGAAGAATTCTGTTCAGCATTTCACAGGTTCACACCTCCTAGCTAACCTAGCTAATTGGTCATGTACTGTTACTGTAATATTTGGATATAAAGCCAAATTTTCTGATTTCATTAAAAGCACCTTAAAATTAACGCACATATGGATGTCATGTTTATTTTTGAAACCTTCTTCTCCTATAAAAACATGTTTGCTTCTCCATCTACACTTTAAATGTAGAGCTGTATTTACATAGTATTTCTGTAGGGTTTTTTGCTTACATATGCACAGTATAAAGACTTTTATTTTCAGCACTTCTCACATTCTACATGCTAAATTCTGGTTAATCTATTTTCATTGCCAAAAAATGTAAACAAATCCAGTTGTGATAAGATATTATTGCATGTGCTTCCATTCTGACAAAATCTCTTTTTTTTTTTTTTTTCCTTCAGATTGGACACTTCTGGCCCAGGTTTTACAAGTTTGGCTTAAGCTCAAACTATTGTATTTAAACCCAAATGTCATAAAAAAACCTCTATGATGAGATTCTCAAATTCACACTGGGATTTCCAGTTGACTTAAGTCTCTTGCACATACAGAGTTAATTACCATCATACTGCTAAAGACCAAGGAAAAAAACCTGAAATACACTTTATCATGGGGTTTGCATGGCTTAAAAATTCTGGAGTCAAATTTTAAAAGAGAGTATGAAACAATGTAGAAACATTCAAATCCCTCTTCCATTTGCAATGCTAAGTAAGACTGTTCAGCTTGTCCCAAAGCAATGTAATGAAAGGCGCTGTGGAAACAATCAAGGTGCCATTCAGCAATTAGCATTCGAGTAATAAGGGCGAGCGTGGGGCTTCCACAGACCAGCACCAGCTAACATGAATGATGGTCTAACTTCTGCCATGCCCCATCAATCCATTATGTTCACCATGTGTATACATGGCTCCTGTTTACCGACACTTCACTCAGTTTTCAGGCACATAGTGTAGTGGAATTTACACAGATAGCAAAGATAACTTCTTACCACTGCTTTTGCCAACATCAACATAGGGGAGTTCTGTATTCGCCAGTTTATGTTCCCTATCCTTATTAATAAAGTTGCTGATGAAAATTCTGCCCATGCTACAAATGCAGCACACTTTAAGAAAGGCGCTTCTTGGAACTGCTCATGCTCTCTATCTACTCCCATTTCATTACTTCCAGATGGGAAAAGAACGGTGGAACTTTTATTCCTCTGATAGCCACCAGCAGGGCTAAAAGGTCAGTCATAGCCCTATTAAGTGACAAATTAACTCTTTGTATTATGCAAAGATCAATGGGAAGCATGGAAGTATTCTCTTACCTTCAGAACACAGCTTGCCAGCATATCCAGTGGCTGAGCAGTCACAGTGCGGCTCACCATCCAGAAGGAAGCAAGTGCCACCATTTTCACAGGGGTTTTCTGCGCAAAGCCCTTCCATTTCCAGACGGACCCCTTGACTTCCCAGGAGCTGCGGCTCAGAGTTGCCGTATTTCAGATCCAGGATAAATCCTTGAAACGGAGGCTCACCCAGAACGCCATCAAGGGTCAAGGCAGCAGGACGGATGTCCAGCGGGACTCCACCAACAAAAAGGTCACTGACGATATTCATATACTGGCGCTGTGGACGTACCTCGCCCGGCTTGGCTTCCCCATCCAGCACTAGCACCGTCCGAAGGTGATTGCGGCTGACCATCAGGAAGTGCCAGTTGCTGTCGTTGACCTGCTTGTCTGTGATAACTGTAGTCTCTGCACAGTCCACACTGAACTGGAGCTGGATGCGCCCATCAACAAGGGACAGACAGAGGAAGTCACAGACACCACCATCATCAAAGTAGAGGAGCAGCCCAGCAGAGACGTTGGTCTTGAACTGGAAGCTGAGTTCGCTCCTAGTGCTGGCATCCCAGCGGAGGTAGCGGGCCCACTGGTTGGGGATGCCCATGAACTCCAGACCCAAACAGAGACCCAGCAAGGAGCCCAGCAGCAAACTCACCTTCAAGGTGAAGTAGACGGAATGCAGAGTGAAGCCCATTGTTTCAAGAATCTCCTCTTCCCTAGAAGAAAAACAAAAGCCACACTACTGGGAGGAGAAACCCAGTAGTCAACACCAAATGTTAAATCCAGTGGGAAGAGGAGGAGAGCAAAGACAGTAACAGAGAGGCAGAGTAAGTGGAAAGTGAGATAGCAAGTGCACCTGACCCAAAGGAAATGTCTTCTCCCCAAGGAAAGATCTCAATTATCCTTTGGGATCCAGAGGCTTTTATGCCAGAATTACAGCGTATATGAAGTGATTCTCCAGACGGTGTACTTTTGTGAAGGGCAAAATAACCCTCAGTGATCTGATTTGGTAGAACACAAAGGTGACACTGGTTCTTCCAGGAAGGAATGGAAAGGCAGGGCTGAAGCCCAAGCCTCAAATACTGGTTTCCTGGAAGTGATGACAATATCGACGGAGGTGGCAGTGAGATGGAGTAGAGAGTGAATTCATAAAGCACGTGATCCTTGAAAGGGCAAAAATAAAGTCAATCTTCATGATTCACTGGAGGCTACCCAGCCCATAATTCACTGCTTGGCACTCACAGAGCTTGCAGGACCTACAAGGTCAAGAGAAGAAAAGAAAGGAAAAGGTTAGTCCTACTACTCACCATATCTTTACCTTGAAGCTTATTAACATCTTGTCCAGTAACCCATTAACATTTCTTGATACTCGGGCCACTTCTTCATGCCTGCAGTTGGCTATATAGTCCTCCAAAGCAGTAAGGAGACCTATGTCCTCAAAACTAAGAGGACCAAACAAAGAACTCATCAAGTGATCTGCACACACTGCAATGCTGAGCAATGTAAAAATACACCAAATTATTTAACTCCTTTGATGGATGCACTCTCATTGACTTTACTGAGAGAAATGTTGCTGAAGCCTCCTCAGTAACAATTACCTTTCAACAAAAATGCTTACGGCAAAGACCAGAGTTCCTTAGAGTGTAAAACTTGATACAGAGCAAGAAAAGATGTTACCTAAACTTCGCATTCTACTGTTTTCATTATGCTTCCTAGCACACCAAGCAAGCATTAGAGAAGACAACCCTGCTGTCAGCCTGTCATGCAATAGCTGCTTTTACTTTACATGTCTTGCACACTTCAGAGACTTTAACAGGGACCTTTGCAACCTGGAAACATGTGCTATGCAAATGATATATGGCAACCTGCAGCTTAGATGATAGGAAACTTGTAGCTTAGATGATAAGAATTGTCTTAGCACTTAACCACTTACCCTAGTCTAGTGGTTTGGCAAAAAGGACAAATTCAGCCCTAGCTAAGAGTGAGCAATTCCAGCTACACTTGTTAACACTGGGATTTAATTCGCTTCTGCTTATTTGCGTGACTATGTGAGTGACTGTATGCCTGGGGTAGGAGGATATTTAAGATGACAGGTAAAGACAGCATAAAGCTAGGCTTATTCTTTGACAATCCTGCTTAAAAAGAAAGTAAAATTTCCATTAACACAGGTGCTTGTTGATTGAGATGGGTTGGACATGAGTACAGCTCTGGGAATGGCTAACATTAGCATAGACACGAAGCAGGAAAGGAGGTGATGAGAATCAAGGCCTTCAACCTCCCAGAAGCATCAACACAGATTTCACAAACCAGATCACAAATACCATGTGAGAATATTTGCTTGGGAAAAGCGTCTCATGCTGTGGACAAAGAGTTGCTGAGGCTGCTGTTACTTCCAGCAGATGCCTTTCAACCCCACTGCCCACCTTGCCCTGAAGGAGGATGCCCACAGAACCTGCAGAAATGGGCAGTGCAGAGAAGTTTGTTTGGTAAGGGCAGAGGTTGAGCTGAAGCAGAATCACTAGGGAACACAGGGGAGAGTTCACATAGTCACAGCCTCTGCCCTACCTGCCCCAAGGACCTGCAGAAGTCGCAAGTCTCCAGAGCTATCCATCTGGCAAATTTAGCCAGCATGAAAACCAAGTCTCTTAGAAAACAAAAGGGATCAATTAAAAGAAAACCTGCAAGTTGGAGAGAAGCATGAGCTTCAAGTGCCCAGTGGAAACCAGGCCTGTTCCCTGCAGCTGCCTGAATGGAGCACGTTAGCTAAACTGCTATAAACACAAATAAAATCAAGTTAAAACCAGAGGGAAGATAATTCCCTTTAATTGTGAACAGCTTGGCTCAGAAGAATGGAAGAAGGAAAAGGGAGGTGTTAGGAGAGGCGTAAAATTAAAAAAACCCAACAGCTCCAAATGCTCAAATCATCTGTCTTCCCAATAATCATGATTTTGGCTCAATTAATGGGGTTTTGGAGGGGACTTTGAAAATCAACTGGGAAAAAAAAAAAAAATGGCTCTTGTCCATTTACTTTTTCCTCTGTGTGTGGTCCCTAGTGGCCCCACTGAAATAGCCCATGATTTATGGAGGAGGAGAACAGAAAGGGAGGTAAGAGAGAAAGTGATGACCCAAGACTGGAATTATTGATGAGATGGGAATAGGAATATAATAATGTGTGTAAATTAGCCACTGATGTGCTCCCAGCAGCTCACAGTTCCCCGGAACTTTTACCACCACCGTAGCAAAATTCACTACTCCATCAGACAAGTCTGTGCTCAGCCTGAGCTGGGGAGGGAAGCAAGCCCAGCATGGCACCAACCACCCACAGAGACCCCAATGCAGAGGGGCTCTTGACCCAGCTTTTGATTTTTCTGGGCAGGGTGGGTTGCACCATCCACATCAGAAGTAGCCCTCAGACTTAGTACTCTTCTCTCCCTGTTTTAGAAGACTAACTCTTTGAGAACAAATGAAAGATGCTTTAAATCACATCAGCAGGTGTGAACACTATAGATAACTGCAGATGAGATGCGTATCTCCACGTACAGTCCAAATGCCTGTCCAAAAAGCTTACCAATGTCTCCCAACCCCAGGCTGATGAAATTCTGATTTAGACACACAAAGAAATCTCAGTCTCCACGGGTCGCTTCAGTCCTTGGGATATTTCAAAGGCGCAGTAACGGGAGCAGGCTACCTCTATGGTACAGATTTCTGTAACATCAATACATGTTCATTAGGAGAGGACAAAGGCCACAGTTAATAAGGGGAACCAGTCAGAACTGGTTAAACAGGAATAGCATTGTCATCTGAGGGAAGTCAAGGCAATCCCTCTCTATCTGTTTTGACTGAAAGAAATCAAAGTAACCCCTTTCTAGCTGTTTTGAGAGAAGACAGTACCAGTTCTGTTTCAGAAGAGGAAAAATACACAAAACCCATGAAATATAGGTGTCGCTGCCTTTTAGACACTGCAGCTCAGGTTTTGGGAAGGCTGCCCACACACAACCACTAGCAAACTGGGGCCATCTGAGGCTCCTCCAGAGCTCTGTCAGCACCCGTCAGTCCTGCCCCACAGCGCTTCCCACTATTGCAGTTTTGCGTGTCCTGAAGTTCAGCCTGTGAGAGCAGAACTTCACCACACGGTAGCAGGATCTTCAAGAAAAACTCAGAAGACCCAGTGTCCTTTTAAGCAGTGGCCAGGATCTGAATCCCAACCTTGAGAGTGTAAATCCTGACACAACAAGTCTGTGCCTCACTCATTTCCCACGATGATCCTCCAAAACACACAGAACAAATAATTTTCTGTTCTTACCATTTTATTTTTAGCATAAGTATTACTCTAGCAGCCTCATACAGCACACTGCTACCATAGCAATATAGTACAGTTTGGGACAATAACTATAGAATCACATCTTATTTTCTTCCCTTTTTTATCTCCGAGACATCTTAAACTTCGTCACAGCACGATCACATCTGATAAAAAAAAAAAAAAAAAAAAGACTTCATGATGGACACCGCCTCTCCCAGTCATGAGTTAGCAACAGTCCTATTCCAATTCCACCTATTGCTCACATGGAAGAGCAACATAACAAGTATTTTCCATATTATATTTTTAGCTTAACGTGGTTTAGCAGCATGAAACAAGACAACCAGTCTGATGAAATCAGCCCTTCAACAAACCACTAGGCTATGTCTTTGCAAAGCATTTTAAATACTTGCTACCCTGAAGGAATGAGAGAGCCAGCAAGTTGTCTACACTGCACCCCCAGCAGCCTGCACTGCCTTCCTTGCCTGCCAGAAAGCTGAGACAGCAAGGAACCTCCCTGCTGAACAGACAGCTCAGCATCTCACAGACACAAAATCTGCTGTAGGAAACACACCCACTTGCAGTATTGAAATGTCTCACTCACAGGGCTGACAGAGCTGCACAGCTTCCCAAGGTGGGTAAGGGAGCCAGCCCCACCACAGGGCCATGGGCAACTGCTACCACCACACACCTTCCCAAACTTGAGAGCAGCCTATTAATGCCAGGTCAGAGCCATCTGCTCAGCAGCCCACAGAGGAGGTCTCACCCCTGCTTTGGAGTGGCTCTCAACCACTTATCAGCTGTATGTGGAAAGTGAGTGACATTATCTAATTGCCAACTAATTTCCATAATTACTGACTGGCACACTCTGTATGCAGGGTTAATATCTTTGCAAACGTCTCACGATGCACCTGCTTAGGAAAGAGGGTGAGAAGCTGAGCACAGTGCTGCTCCGCAGCTCATTTAGCCAACCAAACAAAGTTGCAGGAGGGGAGTTTGTTACTCCCTGCCCTCCCTCCTCCTCTACCTCTCTGTCTGCTAATTGCTCGGGGAGGGACTTTTTTGTATTTGAAAGTGTAATTTTCAGCAATTCCTAGTGCAGAAAGAATAACAGAGTTAGATGAAGCCAAGGACAGGCTGGCTTCCCTCACAACCCCCTGCCACTGCAGCCCAGTCCAAGCCTGTGTAAGTCATATTATTCCACTGAGGATGCTGGACAAAATCCCCCTGTCACACTGACGGGACACAGTCCTCCCAGTCCACCCCCACTTTCTACAAACAAAACTCTTGATTATGTCATACTCAGTGTGTAAAGAAAAACATACAGAGGTCACCTACGATCCAAGTATTTATACCATGGGAACTTGCCCTTATCCTCACCTTCATAGTAAAATGGCAAAATCCAATGGTTTGCTTCATTCCCCATGCCCTTATGAAGCAGAGGAGTTTTAGGAAGGGGTAAACAGGACCCTAATTTGGCTCTGTGTCTATTTGTCTTCCTGCAGTTGGCCCAAAGCATATCAATCAGATCATTACTGCTCTATGACATATGCTGCTCGAAATGATCCAGTGAGATTCACAATCAATAATTGATATTAAAAGCCAAGCTTGTCAGCAGCACAGAAATGGGAAATTAATAGTGTTTATTCAGTCTGTCTTCACTCATCGAGTTCTCTAGTGAGCAATGGGCTCCCTTCTGGATCATGCACTGAGTGTGGGTCTCCAAGAATCCTATCTCTTAAGGAAAAATCTTTCTGCCTGGTCTATCCCCAGCTGAATTGTGGCTAAAAAAGAAGGGAGAAAAAAATAACAACAAAAAACCCCCTTTCTGATGAACAATGCAGAGGTGAGCTGCTACTGTCACTGAGGAAAAAAAAAGGAACACGAAAAACCACACATCACACAGTCTCCACAGCAAGGATATATGGTGAGAGGGGACATGGAAGCTTTGAAATTCAAGAGACTAGAAGAAAACCACACGGATACATTTTGTTTTTAATTTCTCCAGCAGCATTTGCATCTCAGCTATAAATCTGGACATGGGCATCATCCCCTTGCTGGGATGAAGAGGACCCTGGGGTGGTGCCCGTAGAGATGAGCTGAAAGAACGAGGCTGAAGGTAGAAGCGGACAGCTATTCTGTGATTCTATTACCCAGGGAGAGTTTGTGGCACTATACTGCTCACAGGGGTTGGGTGTAAAGCAGGATGGGCTCTCCTTGGTGAAGAGGCTGGAAGTGCAATTGCAAAGAGGCACTTTGCCTTGCAAAGAGCTGAACACACCCAGGTCCTGCTGAATTTGGCAGAACTTCTCGGGATGCAGCATCTTACATGACTGGCTATTCAGAGACAAGTGGAAGAGGAAACAGAGATTTAGGGCTTTATCTTGGGTGTAGAGACACGTGAGGGCATGAAAGCCAGCATCTTAAAACTGGGAATTGGGGGTGATGCAGAGCACCTGGTGACCTCTTCTGGATGGTCTCCTGGGATATAGCATTCATGTCAGTCTCTAACATCACTGTGAGAACTGCACATACCTTTGCCCCACCCCATGACCAAGGACAAGACATAATCTCCTATGTCTGTTGGTTCTTCCTACCACTGATATACCTTGCAAGCTTAGCTTTTCCATTCTTGAATGCAGATATGGATTTGCTCAATTCTCCTTATCTGAATTCAGTAAAGAGCTCCCTAAGAGACAGTGGCAAAAAATCTATATCAAAGCAAAATGTGGAGGTCTAGGCTTGCAATCCAAGAACGTCCTCTTAAAAGGGAAAAAAAAAAAAAAAGATAGAATTACTTTGACTTTGTTCTTCTTTAGTGGATTAAGATATACACATGCGCATGCATACACTGTCAATTGTGATCTGTAGGTAGGTGTTTGGTTGTTTCCTGGTACCTGGGCTCATGGTTTGGAATCAGACAGGTTAAGCCCATTGACCTTCTCTCTGTCCTCAGTTCTCACCTGGGGAGGGCAAGAATGACTGTTTATGACAAGTCTACTCTTGGAGCTCATCTCCAGAAACAAGGGGTGTTCCATAAACACAAACCAGGTACCAATGCATGGGTGAGCTGAGCTCACACGCATTCACACGACACACAGCTGAAATGCCACCAGTGGCCTCAGAAGAGATATGAGCATGCTAGTAATGTGCTCAGTTCAACAAGAAGCATGGAACCATGGCAGCACAGCCTCACACTTCAGAGCTATTAGGCTGGGACACCATCTGGCTTCTGGAAGAGTTAATATTTTATCTTAATTACCCTTCAAGGTTCTTACCTCCTGGGCCTATTTAAACAAACTTAATTCAGAAGCAGAGCTCTTCAAATCTACACTGGAAGAAGAAGGGTTAAAAAAGCCACATGGGACAGTGTGACTCCCCCCTTCTACTGGGACATGTAGTCCACAAGAGTGACCTTTAACTAGCCTATCTAGCCCAAGCACAGCATGAATGCAATTTACAGACCATTTCAGCTCTCCAGCTTTCTTAACACAAAGAAGAAAAATCAAAACCCAAGCACAATGGAGAAGAAAGAAAGAGAGAAAATAACCCTGCAGAGCAATCATGTCTGGGGCTGCTCTGATGGTTTTCTGTTCCCTTCCAGGACACAGAAATGACTCCCAGTGTGTTAATTACTCCCATTACTACAAACTCTCCACTAACAAGGACTAGCTAAAAGGAAGCATTGGCAGCAGCTGAGCAGCTATTGCTCTGTACTATCACACAGGAGAAGCCAGACTCCCCCATCTCAGAGCTGGTGCTAACCAGGAGATTTCTGCAAAAACTCAACAGTCATTATTGTAATTCCCATTGCAACTGTGCTGGGAACACTGGCCTTCCCTCAATTCCACCATTGTTAAAAGAGAATGAAGAATACTTGCTTTTCTAAAGACTTTGAAGTTCAACAGTCGGAGAGCTCTGAATCATTATCATTTATTTTACTCCTTCTGTAGTTGGTCTGCCTCCATCCCCCATACCCTCACCTTTATGCCACCAAGAAGCCTGGACAGATCTGTATTGTTGTTTATTCTACTAGATCCTAATACATCAAATGCAAAGCCAGGAGCTGTACATATTACAGCAGGGAATGTTAGCAGGGAAGACTGTGAATTCACAGTGCTGGTGTTACTAATAAATGGCAAAACTTCTTCCAGATCTCATCTCTTGACACACAGATTGTATTTCCATTTTCTTTTAATAAAACTCAAGTCTTTTAAAAATGTGCTCAGTTACTGAAAATTGAAATTCGAGCATGCCATCAATGCCTGAAAATGATGAGGCGGCTTCCAAGAAGATTTTCCTACAACAAACAGTCTAGAGTGGGTTTACTTTTCACCATAAATGTATTTGATACTGCAGAGACAGGCGAGTATTAGACATTGCTCAGAGGAGACACAGTTGGGGAGGGGGCTTCCAACTTTGAAACAAGCAGAGGAAAAAGTCACTATTGCTCTGCTTTATCAGCTACACAGCGTTAGGGAAAGGTACAGAGTATAAAAGGCAACAACAAAATAAAACTAATGACTAATGACCAACCAGTAACACTGTGCTCTTCCTAGATGTCTGCCCATCCATCTGCTTCTTCCTTTCATAAGCATTTTTTAAGTTCTTCATAAGCAAGAACAGTTTCTTTTCTGTTTGACAGCATCTAGTACAACACAGTCAAGAACAGAGCTCCCAGGCACTGCTCACATACACATTAATAATTGTGACTGTCTGTACTTGAGCTAGCACTAAAATGTCTTTACACTCCAGCTGGCATTGAGTAGTTCCTTACACACACACACAAAAAAAAAAAAAAAAGCATAAAAGGACTATCAGAAAGACTGGAATAAGAATGAAGTTAAAACTCATTCTTTCCTTCATTTACAGATCACTCAGTTTGCACTTTGTTCAACACATTTTTACAATCCTGAACCTGATTTCCAGCAAATCAGAGAAGTTTGCATATTTTTAAATGTTGTGGTAGCATATTATGGAGAGAGGAGGCAGATGCAATCAGTTTAGCTATTTTACTAAAAACGTTACATGCATAGAGGGGGACACTGCACCTCTGATTAGTATGGCCAGTAAATTAATTTAGGTCATTCCCTACAGTCTGCTGGCTCATGGGAAGATAAGCAGCATCCACTTAAAAAGCAAATAAAGGGCTCATGGACATCTGGAAATTTAGAGCGGATTTTCCCATTATGTAACATGTAGCACTCTCTACGTTTTATTGTAACTTGATAATCTGAGACAAAAATTTCTGCTCGGCGTCCCACAAAGCAAACATCAACGCCCAAACCTGGCAAACAGGTGGGATAAACTGTCCACAGTGCAAGGAACATTCAGCTCAGTTCCTAAACTCCTTAAATAGCTGATTTACGGACCAAATGGGAATGCCTTTCAGGGAGCCCAGTCAAACACTGAAATTGAAGTGTGAGGGACTGGCAACCTGGTAAGCACTACAGCCACTGTGAGATTCGGTATCTGCTTTCTGAATCACATTCCTCCTTTACCACTAGTTCCAGAAACATGTTGTTTTTTGTGGGTATATACAGAAACAGCAGACTTGGAATCCACTGCCATGGGAAATCACTGCATTCTTCCAGCACTCTGCTCTTTTCATCTTCTGATATACAAAATCCCGCCAAAATTCACTCCACTGCATTCCACTCCCCACTTCTACCTATGTGTTACTGGGGGGATGTGAGCAGAAGTTATGCATAGATAGGTTCCTCATTTCTAGTGTGCTGGGAATGGAAGTGGAACTCTTTGCCAAGATAGATTTCTAGCAAAAATCTGTGTGTCAGTGTCTTGGCTGGAAAAGGATAATATTTTAAATGGATCACAGTATCGAAAACTTTCCAGACTGTCAAGGAAATGGCTTGTAGCTTTGCACAACAGGGGCCAGTTTCTAAACTAACCAGTAATTATGGGACAGGTAAGAAATACATTAGGCACACTATACCTGCGAGGACTCGTTTCAGCCTGGCCTGTGCCTGCAGCACTACCTGGTGACCTGTCAGTGTGCACCAAGCAATCCCCCGCCTAACCCAGACAGCCTGCTGGCAGGGCTGGAATAACAAACATGCCACTCTGCCTCAGCAGTGGCCTCACAACCAAGGACTGAAACAGCTCTGGTAAAAGCTACATAGGCTGCCAAACCCTAGGGACTCTCAGAGCAGAAATAGAGTGCTTATGGCACAATCTCTTTTGAAAGGAAGGCTGTTGATCAGACAAATTTAGGCTTAAGAGCCCTGTGAGCCCAAGAGCTCAAAGAGTGTGAGGAGTTACACACAGGATGGGTTTCGTTATGGCTTTTTAATTCATGTACATCTTCCTGGATTGTACTTCCGTCCTTCACACTATTTTGCCCTGCAAGTTTTCTCTCTCGTTATGCCTTTCCCTCAGAGACTTGCTGCTGTGAAATGTAGAAACAAACACTAAGATGTGCAAAACAGGAGGATTTTTACAAATTTCAAGCATTAGGGATTCATCTGTTTATTTCAGTGGAACCACCTAAAGATGAGGTAATGACAGTTCCCAGAGTAAGTAAAACACAAGTAGTCAAAAAGGCAGGCAATGAGAACACGTAACAAAGCGTAAGAGGAATCATCGTACGCGTCGGGTGACAAAGAGGCAGCTGTTAGCTAAAACAAGAAGTCCAGAGAGCACATCCTGGGCTGTCAGAAGTACTTGGGCATGACTGTGGGAAGGTGCAGGGAGAGCATAATTGCCTGATACATTTGTAAACGAACCTGGATAAAAACAGTAGGGAATAGTGTGACGGGGAATAACCCTTCACCACATGAGGAACAGACTAGGGGCACTGCTTCAGCATTCTTCTATTCTCTCCCTGTAGTAAAACTCATTTCTGAAAATGCAAAACTAGGCAGCAGCCTGCCAGGGACACAGACCCAGGAAGCAAAGCCTGTCAGGCAGCTTAATACCTAATGTGAGCCCAGGTGGAGGGAAACAAAACACCCCAAAACTAGCAGCATTATGGAAATTAATGCCTTTGGAAATTATTTCAAATTTTCTAATGGAGCATATTAACGCCACTAGAGAAGACATGTCTCTTTAAGCATTAGTTGCTACATATTGATAAATCAATCGCACTTGGTAGATTTAGAGAGACCTAAAAGATACATATTCTCCTGCAAATGTTCCTTTAAAAGTCAGATGGTCTTTTAAAGAACTTCCAGCCTTGGGACTCACAGTGCAGTGCCCTGGAAGACAATTGACATTCTGAGTGACTGGGCTGCGAATTCAAAATCCCAACTCAACCTGCTCAAGTCAGGATTCAAACTCATGTATTTTAAAAATAGGAAAGATTAAAAAAAAAAAAAAAGAAAAAAAAGAGAGTGAGTGAGGAAAATACTTTCATTCCTGCAGCTTCCCAGGACAGAATCACTTAGGGTACAGACGCAATAGTGTGTCAGGGAATATCTCTGCACAGTATCTGCACAGGACATATTTTGTGCTTTGCCATATTAAATACAAATTTCTGTACAGTTTGCATTACAGCTGGCAAAGGACAATTGTTTGCTATGAAAGCCACTAATGAAAATTATAATAAAATAAAATATTATATTGAGGCACTTTAATTGAATTTTCTAGTTTTAATACAAAAAAACAAAACAAACAACCAAACGCAAATAACAACATTCTAATTTACCTGGCTTTGGTTATGGCAACTTCCAGTCATTATTTGCTGTTTCTTTTTATTTCTTCTGGGAAAGGAGCATAGAATAAGAAAAGTGGGAAAACTGAGACTGATATATAAATAGCTTCATTCCTAGCAATTGCATAACTTTTCATTTCAAATCAATTTTAAATGTATTTCCCTCCCTTTCAACAACAAAAAAAAATCTGAACATTCTGAATAATACATCCTTTCTGCTAACACTGTTTTCGCAGTCTGAAAAGCCATTATTTTGACAAAACCATTATGAGCAGTTCTTGCTAACAGCACCCACTTTTTCCCCTTCATACCAAACCCTGTGCTCAGCTCAGCAACTAGCTTGAAAGTTCTGCATAGCTCCAGAGATCAGTGATGAAGCAGTGACGAGTCTCGCTCCTCTTTGGCATCAAATTTCCTCTCCCTCTTTCACATAAAGCTTTTTGCTAGCTGATAGCAAACTGGAAGCCAATGAGAAATGCTGCAGGATTAGCCGCAATTTCTAAAATAAACACCACAAACTCCCTCACTAGGAGCAGCAATAGTTCTTCTATAGTCCACCAGTAAGGCAAACAAGGGAAGAACAAACAGTAAAACTCCTCTCTACACCTAAGGAGACACTTTGCCTATGATATAACTAAAACACGTGGGTGGGAAAAAAAATTCACTAGTGAGAGCACTCATTCCTGGGTAGACTGAGCACTCCAGTATCCCACCCCACACCTGTCACGAGTACAAAAATAAGTCTGGGAGAAATGGAGGGAAAAGCTTTTCTAATCAACACTTAAAAGGAAGGTACCTGAAGTGCTTGCTCGTAATAACCTGGCAGAACTTGTTTCCAAGTTGTGTTGAGTGACTGAGATTTAGAAGTAACTAAGGAAAATGATTACTTGGTACTGCGGGCAACAGATGGTTCTTGCAACCTGCCAGTTGCCAGATTCTAGGCCAAACTTCTCCCCCGTGTAACTTCATCACATATTAATTTAACTCATTTTATCTACGGTACCTACTTACTGTCTGCCAATATTTTGCTGCTCAGTAGTTCCTCATGCAGTAAGATTATGTTCTAGCAGTCAGGGTACATGCACGAGTCAAAAGAAGAAAGCTCATGGCCTGTTTGCATGGCCTTAGGCAAAGTGCTCTTTCAGGGGATATAGCCAGGATGACAGCAGCCACATTGCAACGTTTAATCAGTGATTATAAAGTGCTCAACCCACTCAAAAGACAAGCTAATGTAAGAACAACCTATTTTCCTTTATGATATTAATAGTCCCCTATCAAATTAAGCAAGGGACAATGTATCTATAAAATGTAGCAAATTTTCTTTTGTTGCTCCTGATGGCTTAGCCCCAAAGAGGTACAGGTTCACTCAGCAAGCAGGGAGGAAGGCAGAGCAGTGGTGGAGAGAGGGGAAGCCTTCATCAGCCTTAACTCCTGACCCACCTCCGGCTGCCCTCTCACTTCACCATCACCAGACAGGTTTTCACAGCCCAACGGGTTCCCCTGAGCTCCTCAGCACCGGTTGTGGAGAGCAGACACGGTCTGCACCTCATCAGGGGCGGCCATATCCAGCCATATGATACCTCCCTCCTGTGATACAACATGGGAAACCAGGGTACTCACCTTCCCCATTTAAATATAAATCAAGTGCTTTTGTACATTGGCTGCTCCGTGTTTTAAATGGGAATCACAGCCCACAGTTTATGCACTACTCAGCCAGAAGATCTGCTACCATCATTTTCCCTCAGCCTCACTAAGAGAGAACTCATCTCTGGGGCTCCAAAAACAGGCAGTCAACCATGTGGGGAAAAAATGGGTATGATTAACTCCTTTTTTCACCAGTGGTCAACTAAACCATTTAAAAGGCTCAGAGGAAGGGAAACGTATAAAGTTAGGCAGGCTTCCTTCATGCAGCATTACCCAGCACTAAGGATCAGCTAAGTACAATTATTTAAGCTTGCTTTATAGACTCCTGCATGTTCCTCCACTTTCCACGGGCTTTTAAAAGTCAAAAATAAAGGCAAGTTAAAACAACATGTATCTAACAGGAGCAAATCCCTGTATACATTTAATTAAGATCTAAATGAAGGAAAAAAGCTACAAAGCACGTGCCTGGATACATGTTAGCCTTATGAGAAAACACAAGGTTTTAGCTATGTTTAATTACTTCAAAAAAGGAAAAACTGCTTTCAAAGCAGCCAGTTTTCGAATGTGTAATGTGTACTACTGCAAAAAGTAAAACTGCCTCCACAGTTTACAGGAAAGTGAAGACATACATCACTGTAAATTGCTTTTACAGAATCCCTAACATAGGATTTCCTACAGAATTAAATGAAATGGGGAAAGGATATGAAAAACCCACCAGTCCACTGCAGTCTTCCAATTACCTCACAAATACAGGCTAGAGGTAGTCACCTGTTAAAAAATACATGTTGATAAAATGTATACAGTTACTCTGCAGCACTGAGCCAGTCTGTTGTCTTTGACTCACTGTTGGCTTTCTGTCAGATGTCTCCCAAGAGAACCCTGTACAGCTTCACTATGAGAAACACTGCTCGTCCAGGGCAGCAGAATTAGAGGCATCCAAAGCATATTTCCTAAAATATCTATTCCCAACAGCTTTTTCCAACTAGTGGGAGAGATTGAGATTGCAACGGTACCAAACTACACCTGCTATTCTCTACGCGACTAGTCGATTTTAAACAACAGGACTGCAGGCTGTTTCATGATGATGAAAGTATATTCTGAGTTAACAACACCATAGAAGCAAGAGTGCATGACTGAGCAGAGGAGGAAGACAATAGTGGTGTTCAGCAGAATATTTGTTATTCAGATAAGTAGTAACAATAAAATCAGAAAAATTATTTAAGCAGTACTGCTGGAAAAAAAAATAACACCACCACCACAGAACAACCCCAAAAATCCCCACCCAAAAACCAAAATCACAAAACCCATCACACTGACTCAGTTAATTTCACAGACTTCAAGAACAAATTTCCTTCCCTTAATCTTCACACCCTTAAAATCTAAGAATCCCAAAACCCACAGGGATATCATCCTCTCCAGACATTCATCCCCAACAGACTCCACAACAATAGACTGAGAAAATTGTCCTACTGAAGGTTTTTTTCTGTGATGCCAGCTACATACTGACACCACGAGTCACCCCAGACAGTTGACATCCTCTTTAGGACTTCCACACTCAAAACACAAGACACTGCAACAAAGAAATCAGCCTTTCTTTCTTACAGAATATTTGTACTATGACGGCTTGTTGCGTGCTCCCTCCTTTTCACCAAATTCTTGCTTCAATGCCATCTCATACTGCCCACCACCAGAGTGAAAGTTTGCCGCCTTCTCAGTCATTTTACACCTAAAAACACATTCACATGCTGTTAGCAAAGCCACCCCTCTCCTCTCCACTTCAGTCCTGGCTATGATCCAGGAACTGGAGGCCACATCCCCCTTCTCTAGACCACTGTGGCTTTTACAACACTGCCTCCCCCAGCCCTTACCTTACAAGCTGAAGAGTTCCAGCCCTTCCACATCTCTTCACAGAGATATTACCAAGGGTCTGGTGAACTTTTTCCATACTTCTTCTAGGTGGCATGACTAGAATTGCATGCAATACTAATGGTATCATATTGAGTTGGAATCTTGATGTATAATGCAAAAAGAAACCAAATGAACTCAGGAATAGGCGAGGTCCAAAGAAAATCCAAGGTACCACAGCATACCAGTCAGTCTAACCTGCAGTCCCTGCTAACCTGGGTTCTCCTTTGGTTCTTTCATAGTTTACATCTCGTAGGTATTCAAGTGCATAACACTAAGCAATGTGATTAGAATCGATCCAGTCAGTCTCCTATGCTGCCCCAGGGGAACAATTACACTATAGTTAAAGCACAAAATTAAAGCACTTGATTTTGAAACAGAGATCCACAGGTGAAAAGCCATGCTCCCATCCCCATACTAAACCTCCCAGACACAAAATATTTGTCCATCCATATTGTATAATAATTGTTTATATATACTGCTAGTCTGCTGCAAAGATAACTGGTCATACCGATGAAATCTCAAGAAGCAGCCAATGTTACACCAGCGGTTGGGCCAACAATGTAAAGCATACACTTTTTCCACAGTTGTCAAACATTCACCAATCCATTCAAGGCGATCACTGGAGAGGTTTGGGTTTTTTTCTATATTTAGGTAAGAGATGAAGTAAATTTAAGGTTTTTCTTTGACCACAATCCTAAACAGCAAATTAAAAAAGAGAGTCCCCAGGACAGTAGGTTTGGGTATGTCAAAGCTACAGCCTCTGTCAGAGAACAGGGGGGGGAATAAGAGGTGAGAACAGAATAACACAAAACCTATAGTCTTGTGTAAAACAAGTATTTTTACTCACCATGCTATTAAGCGTTTTATAATTTCAGTGATTCAAATATTCCCATTTCATGCTTTCAGGTTGGTGCTTTTCTATTATCAAGATCTGTCCACAATACCAATGGCCCAGAAAAGAAATTAGTTGTTTCCCTTTTTTAAGAGCTATGTTTGACTTTAATTACATTTATACTTGCTTGGGAAATCAGACTTCACTCTCAAGAGGGTTAAAAAAGGGGAAAGGGAAGGGGGAAAAAAAGACCTGAAGTGAAAGAAACAAAAAACGGAGAGACAAATGTAAGTCAGATGAATCTAATTAAAAGTTTCTAAGCTCCTATCCCTGAAGTTTTAGCCAAAGCCACTACTTAAGAATATCGAGGAGTGTAGTTTTTAATTATTTTTTAAGTTTTCTTTTATCGGTCATCTATTCAGAAAGTTGCTGACATTATTCTTCAAGCAGATATAGTTATCAATCATTAGAAAATGCTTTTATCTGGAGCTGCTCATAAGAAATTGAAGTCTTTCCAAGATGAACTTAATGCAGACAGATGGTATTTCAAGGGAGAGGAAAAAAGTGAACATGGGGAAAGTCTGGTTACCTTTTCTCCTATGTGGGTTATTACTCAAGACTGAAAAAACAAAGCGCTGCAGTCACAGTGCACAATCAGAGAAGGTTCTGCAGAAGTACATAAGAAGCAGTTAAAACAGACTGCTCCATGAAAAATGCTTTTGTTTGTTTTACTTGTTTCTTTCATCCTTTATGCTTGAGTTTCTCAGTGACACAATACTGTTGCTTGTCCAAGCATTATCCACGAGTGCCAAAAATATTTACTCCTTATCGAGTATTGTATTGCTGCTGATCAGCACTCAGCAGTGTGGTCAAGCCTGTATCTTCCATTCCTCTCTCCCTCTCCTGCACTCCCCTCTTCCACTCCTCTCAGCCTTTCATTCATCTATCCTTACCCTTCCTTATTCCATTTTAATCAAGGTTCTTTCCTAATTAAAACAAACAAATACAAGGAAGCAATTAACATCTTGAAGGAAGCAGATGGTGGAATAGTGCCATTTCGTTATTGCATTAAGACTTAACTTGCTATCTCTTCAAACTTTCTGCTCTTTAATTAAGCGCTGTTACAGGCAAGTTCAGCAGGCTCTAGAGTAGGGTTTATCCAATTAGCTCCTGAAAAGCTGCTGGTGCACGGTGGAAGGCTGAGCGTGCTGTGCAGAATGCAGCTGGAAAGGGCAACCTCAGGGCCAAAAGGGACTAAGAAGTTCCCTCACACATGCAGTAAGCAGGAAAAGGAGCAAAAGGGAATTTAAAGTCAGTGATGTGACAGAAATGTAAACTAGCCCTGCCCTACCATGTTCTGGAAAAAGTTTTTCACTGCCCATGTCACAGGACTCAACGATCGTGAATTCTGTGTGCACACATTTTAAGGGGCCATGGTGACTTTCAATGTCTATGCCATCTTCCCAGAGAGAAGGCAGGAGTCAAAAACAACTCAAACACTGGTCAGAGAAATGATCAATAGCTTTCAGGCCCATTCATCACCCTACTGTCTCCTGCATTCCCACCACTTCGATCCTCAGCTTTCATTACACCCCCAGATCCAATGGACTGATGAAGAACTGCCAACTAAGGAGCTTGAATTGTCTAGAAAAATACACCCAGAAACAAAGGGGTTTTATTTTTTTTTCCCTTTTTTTCCACTCACATTTCCTTTTGCAGTCAGCTGGCGGTGATGAACACAGGCCTTTACAGATGAAGTAAGCATTGAAGAACAGCCAGGATCATCCTCTCAATTGGCCTCCACATACATATCAGAAACATGGGCAATCAAAAGATGCAGTGATCCAATCTACCTCTGCCTTACCACATTCTAGCAGATGATCCATTACTATTCAACATCTAAGGGAAAAAACCTACACAGCATGTCAGATGGACACAGCCCTATAGATCCCAAGCTTTTCTTTACAGAAGCATCTCAATTCCCTACACCTATACGAGAAAAAATATATTACATTCTTTTTATAGATAGGAATGTGAGCCACAGACAATTTTTTTGATTCCTAGTGGAATCACAGGAACAGTGTGGAGGAAACACTTTTCTGTCTCTCTCAACTGTGAAGATCATCGTTTTTGTGTAACCAAGGTTGGAATATGACTCATGGAGGACTCACAAATTACAAAGTCAGAGAACATCCCTGGGGGGTCATCTGGCCCAAGAATTTCTCTGAATTAATTTCTGATTGAAGCAGGAGGGAAAAAAAATTTCCAATCCTGTCTTAAAGATTTCTATTAATGGAGAGTTCATAACAACTCCTAAAACATTTTTTCAGGGCCTAATTATCATAGCTGTTACAGATAGGCACCTTATTTCTAGTCCAAATTTGTCTACTTCAGCTTCTAACCACTTAACTTGTTACGTACCTTTGCTCAGCTGGAAAACTCTCTACTGTAAAAGCCCCTTTTCCTCTCCTAAGGATAAGAGACGATACGCAACATGCATTTGCTGAGGGATGAGACTCATATCGTAGTGTCCTGGCATCTCTTCATTCATCAAAGTTTCAAACTGAAACAAGGAAACCATTAAACGTGATACCAAGAAATGCAACCACAGCACACCATAAATAATAATGTTTTTCTTGCAGGCCTCTTCTTTTACAATTGTGCCATAAACAATGAAAACATATTTCCTAGGCTGTGTATTTAATTGTGTACAATTCAGAGAATACAAACATCCAGTTTGCACCATAACTGTGATTTAGCCCCAAGTACAGATGTTAAGTTTTAGTGTTTTCCTGTGGATTTTATCATAATTATGGCTTAAATATACCATACGGAGAGGAGCATTTCATAGTGCTACAGGAACAGAAACTCTCAATTTCCTAACTTTGGGTATTTAACTTCTCTGTTATATTATCACCATGTAGGGTGGTATGCACACACAATAGTATTATAGAATCACAGATTCATAGCATCATCCAGGTTGGGAAAGACCTGTAAGATCATCAAGTCCAACCACTAACCCAGCACAGCCAGTCCTAAACCATGTCCCTCAGCATCACATCTACATGTCTTTTAAACACTTCCAGGGATGGTGGCTCCACCATTGCCCTTGGCAGCTTGACTACTTTAAAATCCTTTTGGTGAAGAAATTTTTCCTAATATCCACCCGAAAACTTCTAACTTAAGGACATTTCCTCTTGTCCTATCACTTGTCCTTGGGAAAAAGAGATGGACCCCACCTCACTACAGCCTCCTTTCAGGTAGATGTAGAGAGCAGTAAGGTCTCCCCTCAGCCTCCTTTTCTCCAGACTAAATAACCCGTTTCCTCAGCCTCTCCTCATAAGACTTGTTCTCTAGACCCTTCGCCAGCTTCATTGCCATTCTTTGGACATGCTCCAGCACCTCTATGTCCTTCTTGGAGTGAAGCGTCCAAAACTGAAGCCAGTATTCAAGGTGTGGCCTCACCAGTTCTGAGTATCACGATTACGTCGCTATTCCTGCTGACCACACTGTTTCTGATACAGGCCAGGATGCCATTGGCCTTCTTGGCCACCTGGACACACTGCTGGCTCATGCTCAGTTGG
>WTSP01025112.1:0-13924 GCA_025331215.1 Actenoides lindsayi | reverse complement strand
ATTTAGATCTTATCAATCTTATATTTATTAGTTCGTATCTAATTATTACAGAAAATTTTGCACTTTTGTGCAAAAAAAGATTCAACAATAATTACAATAGAGTTATAATGTTATAAAAACCTTAGGTTTTACTTCTTTCAATGGTGTTATGTTAATCCCTCTGCTGTTCCTTATAGTTCCAAGGTCACTGGCTTCATTCAGTTGTAGTGGGGTGTTACGGTGAGTTGTCACAATCAGCTCTTTATTGTTTATTACTGTCATCTATATAAAACTATGGTTGTATAAGTAAAACTTGGTTTTTTAACCAAACTAAACAGTTAAAACATTACTCAGTTTTAAAAACTAAGACACAGTACTACTGTGTAAGATCTACTGGCCTTACTGTATTGGAAAAGGGGAGCAGATTTTCTAATAAAACACTGATCATACATGGTTAATTTGTTTAGTGTCTGAGACACTACAGTTACCTATCTTACTAGCAGATTAAGACAGTTATTCAGTGTTGAGACAAACATTCAGGCCTGGTTTCTATTTCAAAGAGCTTACTGTCTAAGTTTAGAAACGTGACATAGAAATGAGAAGTGACAAGTGAACAAAAGAAACAGCAGGAGGGAGAGGAAGCACAAAAGGATACAGTTTACAGAATTACCATTGAGTTTCTCAAACGCATCTTTCATCTCATCTAAATTTAGTCATCAAAGTTATCTATCTAGTGTTAGCAAATAGAAGACCATTTCCACATGTGGTCAATGGAGATAACTGAATGCCTCCAGAAAATTATGTAATTTAGAAATTTGTTTTTAAATGGATGAATGACTTTCAGGATGTCACTACCTCTCTCCTCCAACAATTGAAAGACCCTTGGCTTGTCCTACTCACCTAGCTTTCAGTTTGTAATGTTATATAGGGCAAATCTTTTATAAGACCATATGGCTATCTAAGAAAACATGGTAAATTAAAAGACAATGATAAGGAAATACCTTAGTCAAAGATCATGGAACTTCACCTTGTTCTATACACCATTTTCAAAGTGTTTTAAAGAATGACAAAGATTGATCTCATTCTACTCTCTTAATACACTTAAACTTAAGATCCTGTCATCAGTGGCCTTTCTATGTTGAGATTCTTCTTGCCTCAGAACAGTGTCCAGTGAAATAACTCCCACTAAAGCTCAGCCCTTTATTTTGACATATTGTGTAGGCAGAGTGCCTTGTTCTCTTGAGTAGAAATACAATCATGTAACAAAGTCATTTAGGAGAAAGGTAAAGCAAGTGATTTCTCCTAAACATATTAATGTCCAGTGGTAAACAGCCCCACAGACCTTGCACAATATGGATTTTCAGACTTCAGAGTACCCAATAACTCCAACTTTTCTCTACATCAAGCTGAGGTTTACATATTACTCAGCTCTTACAAGTTAAACAGAGTAGGGGTGGCATTTCTGGAAACCTTGAAAATTAAGGCTCTGTATCATTCTGTATTGAATCAAATCTGATTCTAAGGGGTGGGCAGAAAAAGGAGAAAAATGTGACAGATGACAAAAATGAAGTTTAAATTGTGCTCCTAGACCATGAGTTAGAAGTAATTACTGGCTTAATATATGGGACTGGTTTACATTGTATAGTCATTTTGACATGAAAAAAATCTTGTTTTCATCTGGGAGTCTGCAGGATAAGTTATGATTAGGAGGAAAAATATTAGCAGCCTATTCAGACTTTGCAGCCATTAAAAAACAGACATCAGACAAGTAATTCAAAGCTCATGGCTGAGACAATAACTTCTTTCTATTGACTATGTAAGGAGTGCAGGTACTTCCAGGCTCCTGAACCCTACATAGATACTTAAGGCCTACGAGTGTCTGAACCAGAGAGTGGATTAAACCTTCTCTGTTGGCCCCACTATCTTTTCAGTGTTCAGAAGACTACATCTGTTTCCAAGGTTGTATGCCTACTGTGGGGAAAATAAGATACTAACTGAAATCCAGACAGTCTGGATACGGTCCATAGTTACTTCAGAATGGAGGAATGTCTTCCAACCTAAGGCTCTGATCTGTGGCCAAAACATCTTTCCTCTGTAAATGAAACTATTCTTTACTCTGCAAATACCATCTCTATCATGTGCAAGGACAGGCTTTAAGATGGACAGATTTAATGCTACTTTCTAACACAGGGAGTTTATTATCATCTAAAGGAAAACACCTATTTGGTTTTTTTGTTGTTTTTTTTTTGTTTGGTTTTTTGTTTTTTTATTATTATGCTGCAATCAAAAATGTAGCTGGAAAGCAATACTCTGACAACATCCTTTACACCTTGTATGGAGATAATTTAAAAATAATTGCCGGAAAATCTTTACTTGCATACACAGAATCTAAAATGAAACCTCACACCCAAATGTCTCCACAAAGATGTTGTCTATTCATCAGAAATTAGACACACTGAGACACTAACCTTAGCATGTCGAGGCCTTTCTCCAAACATTGTGTAAGCACATAGCAGCCTGTGTCTTATGAACTGCATCTAGATATGTGCTGGACAAACAGCAACCTGAGATCCACATCTACATCCTTATACCTAGACTTAACACGTGGTCAGAGACATTCAGTAAAACATGCATATAAACTTTGCTGCTTGTATTCAACATAGACTTACATTACAGAAGCATGCTTGAAGAGCACAGGCTATATAGAAAATTTTGAAAGTGAGAGACTTGTTCCTCTTTAGCTTAGACATTCGAGAGGACATACATAAATGAAAGATGGAATGAACTTTTTGAAAAGGGAATGGAAGTAATGGATTTATATTTTGGATAATATTTCCACAAATCTTGTGAAAAATAAAATATATTTAAATGTTTAAAGTATCTTTTTAATTCAAAGTAAATATTGTCTTTTATCCATCTTTTCAACACTTCAAAAACAAGATTAGAAACAAATTCTGAATTACAGTTTTTATTTGGGTAGGCTTTTTGAAAGGGAAAATCCAAAAGATTTATATACAAACAATCAAGAAAAATATTTTTATTTTCTCAGAAAAAGAAATAACAGGAAAAGGAAACCTAAGTGAAATGATGGCAGTTTACTACCAACAGTCTGAATCCTCCTCTTAATGTATTAACTTAAAAAGTTTACCAAGGTTTAACCAGCAGGCTTCGCAGCCACGCCTCCCAAGTTTTGATAACACCTCTTTACTGTTCTTGAATTGGTCTTCTGCATTTTCTTAAAATATAATTAACTTATCATATGAGATCAATGAGGATCAGAAATTGCCATATCACCCTCAAATCAATTTCTACTGCATAATTCACTCGATGATCTAATTTCTTTCACAAATATGTAGACAAGTTGTGATTTTAAATCCTGTAGGGAACAAAATACTGAGACTAAGGAATATGTCTGGAAATACTCAGTTTAAATTGTTTTTCACTTGAAAATGCTGGTACATCAACTTGAAAACCTTGGAGTTCTCACAAAATGTCATCTGTATAAATCCTTTTTGTTCCAGACAGACTGTGGACTTCCATTCTTTGACTAACTAGATCAACTTTCCAAAGTTTGGGCTTCTAGAGGTTCTGGATTTGATCTGTTTAGTGAGCTATTGAGTAATACATAAATAATTAAGCATTGCTTTTATTGCTATAGGTTTATATTTAAAATTTGGAAAAAGGTCTGTCTGCACAGATAATCCCTAGATGTTTAGTTCTATTCTGAATGAGAATTTCTACTTGCAACTCTGCCAACATCTATTTTCTGAGCATCAGTTCTTTTCTTCTCCGTGACTTAAATTTCTCATTTGTAAAACAGGAATAAGTATACTTGCTCTGGTTATACAGAAGATGTAATTACAACTTAATGAAAACTGACAGAATTGCCAATTTCAGCTTCATATGGCTTGAAAGGAGAACTGAAATTGTTAATGTCTCATCAAGAAAAAAATCTGGTTTAGATCGTTATGACACATCTGAAACATTTCAATTGACTTTTTATCATTTATATTATGATGTAGTATGTTATGGAATGGTATTGTATGGTGTGTTATGCAATATTAAAACACAGAAATGGAAAGTAATTTAAGAAGAAAGAGCCAAAAAGCAAGAAATAGCTTATTTCAACAATGTAAAAATGTAGTATTTTGAATTGTGAGAGCTTTTACTCCATTTTTCCTCAGAACAATATTATATTGAATCTGACCCAATTTTGTAAATTGTTTAGTTTCCGAGTGAACTGTGCATTCCTGATGGGAATATGGTTTTCTCAATGACTCTTCTACTTTCTTGAAAAGTACTGTGAAATCTAAAAGTGAAAAATGCTATATAAAGACCAAGAATTGGACATTAGATAGAAGTTCTTTACTATTAGGGTAGTATAATACTGGTACAGGTTGCCCAGGAAGGTGTTGGAGGCCCTATCGCTGGAGACATTCAAGGTAAGGTTTGACTAGACTAAGCAACCTGATCTAATTTAGGATGTCACTGCTTATTGCAAGGAGAGTTGGACAAGATCACCTTTGGGGGTCCCTTTCAACCCAGGGCATTCTATGACTCTGTTCTGTGATTCTATGAGTATTATAACAGGCCTGATACTCAACCAGTCTAAAGAAGGATGACAGCTCCCATAGCTTTGTCATCTCCATTTACACAATTATAAAAGTACACTTTCCTGTTTCTTGATCTCTGAATGAATGATACAAAGATCTGGTCTTGAATCCTGCTTCAACTGATACCAAAGAAACATGTGAGGAACATAAGTAATAGCACCTTATACACTATAGCTTTATGTTTCATGGCTGAACTTTTTGATGTCTTATAAAGTATGAACATCAAATGCAGTATTTTCTGTTGCTGGGATTCATTACTATGGGTTGCAAGAAAAATACTTGAATTTTGGGAAAAAGTCTCATAGCTCCTTTTACCTATGTGAGCTCTAGTGTGACTACTAAGGATACATTGCATAATATTACCACTCCGATGATATGAATTACTAAGATGTCTTTTCATTATTCAGTGGTTATTTTTATGGAACATACTAGAACTCAACAATTGTAAATGGCTTCTCTGTAAATTGTGCACAAAACTGAGTAACAGGTTCACAAGCTGTTGAAGAGGGAGCACTGACAAAGAAACAAACAAATGTGCACACATTGACAGAAAGACAAAATGTTGTTTTATCAAGTTCATTTACTTAGAAAACCATCCTGAAATATAAACAAAGAAACAATTCTACATGCAGATCAAGTCTGATAGATGAGAATATGTGAATTTTCCAAGAGCTAACATGCAAGCTGAAGAAAGCCGTAGACCAAACTAATACTTAGAGTAAGGTTTAAAGAATAAAAGTTTCTCAGTTTAAGTTGTTTGAGAAAAGCCTGTGTGTGATTGGAATAAGGGGTATTTGGATCAATACTTGAGTGAAAGCCTGGGTCGTCTGCAGTAAAGACATTGCCTGAGTGCTAAAAGTAAACACTTGACTCTGTCAGAATAGGATGCGTATTCTAGGAAGCCAAAAAGTAATCTCACAGGATGAAGCATCATGAAAAATCCAGTAGTTATGAATGAGTGACACTAGCAAGGATATAACAACAGGGGACCTCAACTCTCCTGCTTCAGGGCATGAATTGTTTAAGAAAGACGAAAGGCATTTTCACCCCTTTTCCCTGAAGTATACTACTGAACAATTGGTTCTTCTGGCTGCATGTCAAGAGTCTGTTGCTCTCAAGTATCAAACACTGACCATCGCTGACGAGAGGGCAGTAGGAGACTGGGACCCTTGGGTGCTAATTCTTGTTTTCACACAAAAGAAAGGCATGTAGACAGATGGATGCCTCAAATCTGGGAAAAAGCTGTGTGGCTTCTTCTGAGCTAGAGGTTAAGACATGCAGATCCCTGTGCCTCTAGGTTAAATAAAGTTTTGTCATCCTCAGCCTCTGAAGTGATTAAATTTGTCCCAGTATCATTACAAAACGGAATTAGCAGCAATTCATGGAACCACAGTAGCCTGGGGGTGGTTTCAGTGGATACGGCAACACCACTCTCATAATAAGGGCTGAGAATGACATGTCACAATTACTGTTGGTGCTGCTGTTGATTTACATCAATGTAACAGTTCCATGGCAGCCATCATTCAGTTTTATGCTGATCTCCTGGCAAGTATTTCTGGGTATGTAAATGTTACCGAGGCTTTGGGATGTGTTGTTGGGTCATTGAGAGAGATCCATCATTTTGTGAAGGCAATAATGCACTGAAATTGGACATTAGAAGAAGGTTTTTGACAATCAGCTTTCAAAAAAGCGAAACAATTTTAAAAGTAATCCTGTTTTAAAAGGATTGTGTAATGTTATATTGATAGTGGGAAGCTACAGTACTTGATGATTCTAAGAGTCCTCTTCAAGTCTCTGTATTTCTGAGAAGAAAGACATACCATTGTTTCATTTCTGTTTTGCTGGAGCAGGTCAGTCGTAAGATGACTCTCTTAGTTCTTTTTTTCCTCTTTTTTTTTTTTTTTATGATGGAAAGTATTAGAATTTGAGATGATCGTTTATGTCCTTTTTTGTTTGTTTTTTTTGTTTGTTTGTTTTTGTTTTGTTTTGTTTTGTTTTGTTTTGTTTGTTTTTGTGTTCCAAACCATAAAATTCATCAGATATAGTGTAAGGCACAACAAAATACTTTTTTTTTTGATACAATTCAAGTCCCAGTTCATAGTGAACCTGAAGTGAGCTTTAGCTAATATTTTGGCTTAGAAATAAACAGTACAAACACTGATTTCATTTCCTCAACACAAGGTAAACACCCATCCAGTCACTGCAGTAGCTAAGAAAGACTAAGAAAGGTTGTGTTGACAAAAGAGCGTACCTAGTATTCATGTCAACAGACAGAAGGATTCTGAAGCTCTAATTAAAGCGTATTTAATACCAACAAAGAAATAAAATGAATCAGCAAAAAGACTAAAAGGCATATTTTCTTCATTTACTAGATCTGAATTAAAACCAAACAAAACTTCCAGTTCTTCTTACCTACCTCTCATTCTGTTTCTTCACTCATTTAAAAGTAGATGTTTCCCTTCTTTTAATCTCTAGATTCACTATCTCTGTGCAGCGTACAAGAGAATGGAAAAATCTATTAGATATCCCAGGCCTTTATATCATACTCTGGAGAACAGAATCAAGTGTGACCTTTGAAATGTTTGGAGAATTCATTGTGTAGAAGGCATTTTTCTTCATATGAAATAGCCTGAAAAACCCACCTCTCCTACAAGAAGTAGATTCTCACTGCACAGAATTAAGTTAATTGATCCTTCTTTTGGCAAACTAAATATAGTTCCAGATTGGCCAAGCAACAGAATTGCAGACTTGAGAATTAAAATTGTTCCTTAGCGTAGAAACACCTATCTAAAAGACTCAATTATACTTAATATTATTTTGTAATGAAACCTGTATCATTTACAGCCTTCTTACTGCCTCCCTACCCTAGATCTGAATTTAAACTTAGTTGGGAGAAGTGTTACAAAAACACAGCAGCTTTAAGATTCTTTCAAAGACCCCATGTAACTCTCAAGTCCAATGGTATAATTGTCTGAGGATGTATAGATTTTTTTTTCCTTTGCAGCTTTCTTGAGCTGACATAAAGGTTGACAAGCCTGGTGACATAATGGCTACTATTTCAAGTAGTTTCTAAACAATATCATTTTTGTGCCCTTCTGCTTTCAATAAAATTATAGGTTTCTTTATTTTTTATGAAACAATGGCTCTCAGCTCCCATGCTATATTTCCTGAGCAAATTTCTGATAAGACTGCCGTGACTCGCTATTAATGCAATTATCGCTGTTGACGTCAATGGAAGCATCAGCTATGCTGAGGTCTCTATTCATGGTGTCACTTGTGAGGTCAGAGTTATAAACACTATCCTGTTATTTATGCCTATCTGTGTAAACCAAATAAATAAATAAATACAAATACTACAAAATAAAGAAAGCTGCTAATTCCAAATACATCCAGATAAATAAGAGCAGTATTTATAGAAATGCACTGGTGAGAGATCAGCTGTGAATGTGAACGAGGAACTGATAAATTCTCATTACCTGCTTGGGGCTGACAACTGAAATGACCTGCTAGGTATCTGCTGGAAATTCAATCAGGTACCTGCAAATAGCAGACAACCCCTGAAAAAATCCAACATGTGTAGGGTTTCACTTAGTGTTTAGGTGTTCCATCCTTGTGCAGTCAGGAGTGGAGGAGACCTGTCAAGATTACAAGCTTGTCTAAGGCATAAGGAAACTTTAAGGGGCTTGCTTTATCTCTTTTCCTCCCTACTTCATCCTGTTGTGAGGTTTGCGTATCTTAGTTACTTACCTAATTTTTTTTTGGCAGATGTTAGTTTCTAACGTCCTTTAGCACCAGCCAAAAAGGGCTTATGATTATAGGACAGGAGGATATTGGCTCCACGCACATGAGTCTGCAAACACTGAAACTGAAGGAGGAAGTGATAATCATGTTGGTGATAGACACAAAGAATCTTAGGTGGCCTCAGAAACTTTGTATTGGTTCCACTAATTCTGGAAGAACTGCCTCTCTAGTCACCACTTGCTCTCTATGTCTCAACTCATGTTCTGAAAAACCCCAAACCCTCTTTCTGATACTTATTAAAATTGTTCTGTCCAGTACTAAAAGTTTACCGCATATTCTCTATAAACATACTTCCTTCACTGAGATCTCAATGGTTTTCTTTTATTGGATTGTATCACTTGTGGGCTAAGTCGGACTTTTTTTAGAGAAGAAGGAAATACTAGTACAATCTATGTCTGCATCCATCCAGGGGTTGAAAATATATCATGGCAATCCCAAAACTATGTTAGGCAACTCTGAAAAAAGAGCTGACATTTTTATAACCAAAAAAAGTGAACTCAGAGTAGGTGGAGTATTAGTGCAACTTATACAGCGTTTGATAGAACTTCCTACAAATGTGACCACACTTGTCCAAGAAACATAAATGCCAAATTGGATCAAGCTCCTGAAAAGTGACAGGAAAGATCTAGGAAAGGAGAGCTTATTTTATGAAATTCATTTGATTTGTTTAGATGGAGAAAATGAAGGCAGAGAATGAATACACTGTTCCCTGTTAAACAAATAAACACTATCATGGTAGTTCACTTACTTGTACGTATACATCGGTGTAGTATTTAATATGAGTGATATTTCTGTTGGAAGTTAAAGAAATTGTTAATCATCAAAAAACTGTTATTCTGGAAGAGTCTTCTAGCAGGAATAGTGACTTAAATGACCTAGGCAATCTGAGATGTCTTTCTTACTTTTTGCTTGCTGGTTTGTTTTGGTTTTTTTCTTCTTCTTTTTGAGATTAATTGTGACCAGATTTTTGATGACTTTATATACATTAGTTTCCTATGACAACAACGGACTGAATTTTGTGATAATGATCCTTTTCCACAGTGTGTGTTCTCATGGATTATAATGTATATCATTGCAACAAGAAACCCAAACATTACTCTATCTACTTGATAGAATAGATATATGTTTGTATATTCTGAAGTAGCTGATACACAGAAATTTTGCAGGTGAGACAAATCCAAATGTACACAATTAACAACACCGCAGTACCTTCCACCCGATTAAACCAACTATATATAGCAGAACCCTGAGTTCATTCAGGCACACAAAATGGTGTTTATGACTTCTATGTGAATTTTCTGCTCCAGATCCTTACTTTTGAAAGTATCTTAATAATTTAGTTGAACAACAGGTTTGTCTGCATAAGACCATTTGGTAATGCATTCTATTCTACTAAGTAGTCATTAGGCTGCCTGCCCTAATGATTATGGTACAGATGCAGAATTCAAGGAACCTGTGTTTTAGTCTGTCAGTAATTCAATGCACAATTTTTGAACAAGTCACTCTCTTACACTGAGAACTTGCATAACTTTGGGTTATTCTGTGAAGTAGGTGGATGACAGTTGTCACATGCATCCAGCCAGTATTGCCCTTGAAAACTGCTGGTTTCTCTCCATTGGATATAACAGGAGTATAAACTACTGGTCAGACTTATACATCTAGCTTTTAAACACTTAAATTACATCAATAATTCTGACTGTATATTTCAAAATTATGTTTGCATTAAGTGGCAATAATTCATACCCTCAAATAATTGGTTTTTGGGTTTTTCTGTGAATAGTGCCTAGTTTCAGAAAAAAAACCCCAAACAACAACCAACCAAACAACAACAACAAAAAAGCCCCAACCAAACAAGAAAACATAAAACATTCATAAATTCAACTAAATAAGAAAAAAATCTCTGGGAAGTCCAAAGTAAAGGGTAATGCCAAGGTGAAGGAGTCTAGCTGGAATATAATCTGTCAGATAAAATGGATCATCCATAAATTTACCAACCAAAGATATGGAGGAACTGTGATTTTTTTAAAGGATTTTTTACCCTTCCTTTTATATAACAGACAGGTAGATCTGTATATAACATAAAATAAATATTTTGCCTTTAGGTTGTTGTGGTTATTTTAACAGATTTTAATGATTCCTCCTTTCTCTCAGACATTTTTTTCCCAGCATCATTGTTCAGGTTGAACACAATTTACTGTGGCATTACAGACTTGACATCCTCAGAAATAGTGCAACCATGCTGCAGAAGGTCGTGTTAATAGTGCTACAACACTACCTGAGTCATAGTTTCCATACCTTAGTATCCCAATTGGCCATAAGTAACAAAGAACTTCCTCAGACTAGGATTTTGAAAATAAATTAGAGCCTTTGACAGAGTATTTTTCTTAATGCAGGAGATATGGGTCTTTAGAAGGGGCTAGAGATAGCGGGAGAGCAAGTTCTTATTTTTAGGCAGCTTACACTTGTAGACAAAATGAGGGGTTTTTTTTTTCACCATTGTCTTTAACTTTACACCATGTAGTTATTTCACAGATTAGCTAAACACTCTGAAAATGCAGGACAAATTGGGACCTATTGAGTTTTGTTCTTCCACAGAATTAGTAGATTTGTGTACTGCCTATGTTAATGAAGTATCTAAAATTTTTTTTTTTTTGGAGTGAACTGAAAAAAGTGTAAGGCTTGGCACAAAATTGTAGTCATTTAGAAGATATGTTCCAAGGAGTTCCAGTATTTGCTTGCACACAAGATTCTCTCACACAAAGACAAAATAGAGACACACCCCCAAACAACAACAAAATAGCCCTGAATACCTTCCCTCTTCTAAAATCCCTAAAGTCACATCATATGAGCAACTTGATCAGATTCATATCAGAAGTTTGGGCAAAATGAAATACTTTCAAAGAATTCCCTCCAGGGGAAAAGAAAGAAAAGAAAAAGAAAAGAAAAAAAAAGAAGGGAAAAAAAAAAAAAGGACATTTTTCTAGATCAAATTGTGATAGAAGAGTGACAGTAAAATTGAGATCCTAAAAGCCTGACTGGAAAGACAAGAACACCTGTTTCAGTCCCCACAGCAAAAAAGAAGGGAAATTGTAATATCAAGAGATGACATATTTGAAGGTTGTATTTTTCTCAGTTCATTTCCATGATATTGGACTCACCCTCCCTGATAAGGTCTGAAGAAGATGTAGTTTATGAGGGTGGTTCAAGTGTGATAAAGAAGCTGCAAGTTGAAGACATGAAGTGTTAGGTGCCCTTGAGGAGCGGATGGGCTTGAGTGCTCTGCAAGGATTGATGTTATTAAATTGAATTATTATTAGTAGTACTTCTACAACATAGGGAATGGATGAGCAAAAGAAGTGAAAAAACTACACATGAGCAAAAGGGAAATTAAAATGCAATGCAGAAAATATATATGAATGTACTCCTTAAAAAAAAAAAAAAAAAAAAAAAAAAAAAAGTTGAAAAAAACACCAGAATGTGGGATAATCTTGATAATTCCTTCAGACTGTCTTAATATCTGTTAAAAATCAGTGCTGATCCACCAAATTATGTAGTAACCTATCTTCTCACAAAGGGCTCCTTATTACCTTGTAGCTGGGAGCTACACGAGGCATCCCACTGAGCAATGTTTAATGGGAGTCAGCAAGCACTTGTTGATATAGGGCAGCTGTGGTCACCAGTTCATGGAGACAGGTAATGCTATAACTAGATTTTTATAGGTAGATAGATGCAGATGCATATATCTGTATCTCCTACATGTGCTCCTGAGTACATACCTGTATATACATGTGTACATATATATGTTTGTGTGGGCATATGAGCAGATAAGAGGAGATAGATATATACTTAGGAAGGAATAGCTCTGTTTGGATTTATTAAAGGATAAATACAATCTATTAATAGCAAGCCTACTGTTTTTATCAGAAACAGTCATGAAAAATCCCTAAGGTATTATTATAACTTTAGCTGCATTTTCCTACCTCTATTTTACTCTGTAATCTGAGATGTTTGGCACACGATTCATATATTTTTGATGCTTTTAATCACTAATGTTTCAGATGAAGAATCACAGAATGGTTTGGGTTGGAAGGATCCTTTCCAAGAATATCATCTATCTACCATTCACAATGGCTTTGGTGAATGTTGTTAGCAGATATACCAGAAAATAATATTCCAAATTGCATGTCATAATGTCATAATCACATGCGAGTGGAACACAGGATAACATTGTTGGGGTAACAATGAAAAGAGAAGTCTGTGCAATCATTTTGTCTATCTATAAAGTCTGGGAACAAACGGTACATGCAGTTTCCTACAACTACAATGAAATGATGTTGTCGTTTAAACCCAGCCTAACTAACACCACACAGCTGCTTATTCACTTCCATACAGTGGAATGGAGAGAGAATTAGAAGGGTAGAAATAAGAAAACTTGTGGGTTGAGATAAAGACAATTTAACCCATAAAGCAAAAGCTGCACACGCAAGCAAATCAAATAGAGAGTTAATTCATTGCTTCCTGTCAGCAGGCAGATGTTTAGAACCATCACCAGGAAAGCAGGGCTCCATCATACATAGCAGTTACTTAGGTAGACCATCCCCATAACTCTGAACAACCCCATTTCCTCCTTCTTCTCCCAGCTTTATGTGCTGAGCATGATGTAATATGGTATGGACTATCACTTTGGTCAGTTTGGAGTCAGATACCCCAGCTGTATCCCCTCCCAAATTCTTGTGCAGCTCCAGCCTAGTTGCTGGTGGGGTGGTATAAGAGGAAGAAAAGGCCTTGACTCTGTGTGAGCTCTGCTTGGCAGTGATAAAAACATCCCTGAATAATCAACACTGTTTTCAGCACAAATCCAGACCATAGCCCCATACCAGCTACTATGAAAAAAATTAACTTTATTCCAGTCAAAACCAGAACAATTTACCATTGTAGGAAAGCAAGAAATTTTAAGCGATAAATGAATACCAACATTGATGACATCTACATAAAATTATTTTGGGTACCTCATGATTAGGCTAAGTATCTACATGGCAAGCATTTCCGTAATTTTGACCAACTTTCTCTTCACTTATGCTCATAATGTCTATTTAATGAGACCATACCTTAGAGAACAATATCTCATCTTTATCACAGCCCCTCTTCCTACTGTGTTTTTGTTACAGTGTTCTCCACAAATACCAGTGCTTTATCTTTCCAAAACTTGTTTTCAAATGAGCCAAAAGGATTATTAGAGCAATGTGCCATTCATAATCACTGCTAGCCATGGAAAGTACCAAGGAGCTCTCACTCTTGACTTACCAACAAGTGGGGAAAGGGGAACGACTAAGCATTGTGTATACCATCAGATCATTCCACAGCAATAACAAAGCTGACAGTCCTGTATGCGTCAGGTCCTCCATACCATAATAAAGCCTGACAGTTTTAGAACAGCTTGCATTTCTGCTGGCTAAATATGTCAGAAACCTAAAAAGAAATTGCCACACACACAAAAAAAAAAAACCCCAAAACAAACCCAAACCCTCTTT
>WTSP01025111.1:40992-55030 GCA_025331215.1 Actenoides lindsayi | reverse complement strand
ACCCTCATGGGGAAGAAATTCTTCCTACTGTCCAACCTGAATCGACCTATCTCTAGTTTTAATCCATTCCCTCCAGTTCTATCACTGCCCGACGGCCTAAAAAGTCCCTCACCTAAAAAGTCACTAGAGCAGGTTGCTCTGGGCAACCTCTGCCAGGGTGTCACCACCCTCAGCATAAAACATTCTTTCTTCTCTCCAGTCTAAATCTCCCTCTTTTAGTTTAAACCATCATCCCTTGTCCTGTCCCAACAGGCCTTGCTAAAGAGTCTGTCCCTGTCTTTCTGACAGGCCTCCAACTACTGACAGGCACAAGAAGGTCTCCCCCAAGAGAACGCAAATAATATGTGAGGTCTTAAAATCACCTGCTCCATAAGACCTGGTCAATGCCCAGGATGCTCACCGCTGACTGCACAGCCTTGGCACTGCTGCCTTCCGCTTGCCCTCGGTTCATCAGCACAAGATGTAATGGTGTGAGACCTCACCAGTGTAGTGTGGACTGGAGCCGACCGCCGCTCAGGCAGGTCAAAGGACTGCTGGGCCATTGCACTGCCACCAGTGCTGCCTGTGCGGCCCAAAACACACTGCCTTCCCTAATCTCCCATCTCCTGGCAGTTCCGGAGTGACCCTCGGCACACACGTGCTGCTGCAGGGCAGCCTCGGTGCTGGGGGCAGAAATGGTCTATTAAATTACAGCACAGGCCACAGGAATGCTGGCACCTCACCCTGCAGCTGGACCGGCTGCCACGCTCTCGGGGTCAGTGGGTGCTTTACGCTGCATGGCTCCTCCGGCCCTTGGCCTCGGCACAGCCTGGCTGAACGGGCAGTTCCCGGCACCAACAGATCTTTCACTTGGTTAGTTACGGCTGCTTTCAAAAAAAATTCCTTCCCAACATCTTGCTGAAGCCCACGCACTCTGTTGTTATTTTTGGCAAGGCCTCGTCCGTCGCTTGCATCCATCCTCTCACGGGCTAGCCGAGGGACACACCACCCCCAGATCCCTACCGTACACGCTTGCCTGAAATATCAAGTGTGCTTTATCCAAACAAGCTGCTCAGCGATGCTGTTTATTTCTTTTCCTTATAAAGCAAAAAAACTTGCTCTGCCTTGGTGCTTTCCATTGTCAAAAAAGGCAAGGTGATAGCCAATTTATTGCAGGACTCATACGCCTGTCTGGCGGGGTACAGAATTGGAGCATTGATAGGGAGGTGCAGTTCAGGAGTACCCCAAGTTTCTCCATTTTCTAAGTTGTTACTGATACAGGAGAGTTAACCGTAGAACACGATATCCTACATCTCCGTGTTCAGATGGCAACTAGAAGTAACGAACACATCAATTCAGGGAGCTGGAATAGATCTGGTACTTACAGATCATGCTCCTCCTCGCGTTGGGAGTGTTTTCTGTGGTCTACACAAGTGGGGAGGTGCTGAAATGAAAAGAAAAAAAAAAGGCAAGGTGTTACTATCACACTGTATGTCAGCACCACTTACTAATTATCCGAATGGGACGAGGGTTGGTGAGATAAACGTCATAAAGATCAGGGCGAAAGGAGCTCGTCCTCCACAAGTGGGACACGCTGTAACTGGAATCGTTTTCCTAAGCCCCTTTTTCCTGCCTCTAGCATCAGGGTCCTGCCCCGACAATCAGTGTACCGCTTAAAGATTAGCACACGGTGGCTTTTTTGACGTCACGTGACTGTGTTCATCGCTTCTGCAACTGGGGCCGATCCCCCTTATTAAGGATTTTATTGTCTGCTCTTTCAGGGATCACGAGTAAAGGAAGGAATTGCCACGATTAGTAAAGCATCTCTGTGTGTGGGCATTCGGATGCCTTAAAAAGCAGCACCACCGTAGAACTTCCACTTTATAATTAATTTCACCCTTAAATTCCTGCATGATTTATCCTCTGAAGGAGAGCAGGTAATTACAGTCTTGTAGCAGTACCCAGATACAGAGCAACGCTGACACAATTGGAGCAATTCATTGGAATTTCCTCTTTCCGATTGGACCGTATGGAAAACAAGTATCATGCGCCCATCCTCCTTTCATCTTTCTGCAACGTTCTTCGTCCCACCGTATGCAAATCTGCAGCTGGCAGCCCCGCTGGTGGCTTTCGCCATCCTCTCCTCCCCTTCGGCCTGCCTCTTGGAGCGCGGCCGATACACACCTTAAGAGCCAGTTTTCCAAGCGCCCGTTCACGTGGACCGGCCCCTTCCCGCGCCGGTAGGTTGGCGGTAAGGGAGGCTCGTTGCATCCCACAGAGCGCGGAGGGACGTGTCTGTGCAGCGCCGAGAGGCAGCGCCGGTTGGGCAACGAGCGGCAGGGGTGCGTTTCAGCGGGTGGCCTCGATTGTGGCTGGAGCCAACAGGCACGCCCAGGCCTAGGCGGCGATGGATCTGGGCCGTTCGGTGTCAGACCAGCAGGAAGCCCCCAGCCTGCTTCGGCATTTCAGCATTTTCTGCTTTACAAAGTGTAACCGTTAGGGTACTTCCTTGCATGAGAACCCGTGCAAAAGGCTTGCTTCCATTGCCTTGCAATGGCTTAATAACCACCTCTACGGAAAGCCTCAATTTAGAGAGTCCATAGGCTCAGCTCAAGTCCCATCTTGTGCTCAACCCTCTTCCCATGTCACACAAACTCATCTCTCTTCAGACAGGCTCATAGCAGTGAGCATGTCAAGGGGATGGATCGAGCTTAGTCTGGTACTTCAGCCTAAGTTTATCTGTCACTGACACAGAGTATGTTCTACGAACAGCATACCCTTTGAACTGAGAGGGGACAAAATACAGGTCAGATGTACATTCTTCGGTGCCTGAAAATACTTTTCCTCGTGGTGATTTGCCGTAGAAGAACACACGTGTTCACAGCGACCAACCACCACTGCATGTCTGTTTTTACATAACTATAACCACACACAAGTGAGTATCCTTCCTACTTTAGCTGCTTTCTGCAGGACTTGCATCTAGTTTTGTGTGTCGCTGCTGCGCGGGTGGATCTGCACTGGGTTTGTCTCTCGAGGATAAGATCTATTTGCAAAATCAGCAATTTTTTGTTAGAAAGCATCTTTGAAACTGGAAGAAAATCATTCCCAGTCTTGCACTGAAGCACTTGGCACACAAGCACACAAAGTAACAAGCAGCAGCTTTTGCATTAACTCTTGGGAAAATCATTTGAACAATGTGACGTCTACCTATGTCAGCAGCTGCAGAAGACAAATCTTGACACACAGCAAGCTTTTATTGCACCGCATGAGACATCCTCAAGAGACACTCTCAAAAGATCAGGCAGCTAACGGGAGGGCAGCTCACTGACAGCATTTTCATTTGAAGTACAGCTGATTAAGTACAAAACTCCTAAGTGGTAATAAGTACGGGGCTCATACTTGAGCACAAATGCCCTAACAAGGGAATTTCACTGGGATCGTAGATGAGACAGTTCGGAGGAAACGGAGTAAGAAAAACCTTGAGCCAAAGTTACTTCACACAAAGGTCAGTTTGAAGTCTGCCATGTAGGTGAGGGATGAATTAGGTCAGAAGTTCTTAAACAGCCAGGCTTTCCTATAAACTATGGGAGTTCAAATCGCTGCCCCCAAGGCTGAAAGTGGCTGATGCCTCTTCCTGTAAATGCAGCCTGAGGTCAAAGCTAATGGACAACACGGATGTTCTGCTGCTTTAAAAAAAACAATCCCCCCCGTTCACCAACTTCTGAGCCAGCTTTTTGAACCAGCATTAACTAGGGATATAAGAAAAGGAAGAAAACAGCCCCAAACGGCTAATTGCCGTCCATCCATCTCAACCTGTCTCAGCAGATGGACAGATCTGCCCATTCACGCCGGATCGCTCCCTACGGGGCAGGTTTTAAAGCTTCTTTCTCCTGGCTTGTACATTTCCATTACTCTCCCCTGGGCAACTCCTGAATGGCTCAACACATCTCACTGGCAGGCACAGCTTCATAACGCTTGGCCGGTGTTTTCCCTTCGCTAATTACAGCTCAGTGCTCCACCAGAAGTGATTTCTTAGCCTCCAAGGGGTTTGGAGCTCTTCTCATTTGTGAAGTCTTGCCATGGCTTTGGCCTTTACTTTCTGCTAAAGAAACCTGTGCGAGTGTTTCGCATGTGCCCTCGTAAAGGCTGCTATCAAACCAAGTCCCTCCTCTACCGCTGCCCATAGACCCAGTAATTGTTTCTCTTTGCTCCAAGTGATTTGCTAACAATATGAGAAGGACCAAGGTGGAAGGAAAGTGGTTTTCCGCACAGCATGTAGCAGGATGCAAGCAAGATGGAAGAAGAACACGAGCCCCTCACCTGTCAGCCCCGTGCATTGTTCTGTCCATCGGCACCTCCTTCACCTTCATGAAGTCATCTCTTCAACAGCATTTTTCATTCTCCAGGAAGATGAGAGTCAACCACTGAGAGATAGAACACAGGCAAGTATGAAGAGTGACCCTTCTGATGGTTCAGCACGTGCACGCATGGGCGCAGCATGGCCCACGCAACCAAAATCATTCTGGGAAAACGTGCTCCTGGTAGCTGAGCGGGTGGCCCATCTGGTCGATAGCTCTGCCCCGAGAGAGCCATCAGTGACACGACAGCAAGAACCACGGCTGTGGGGACCGGCGTGACTCAGCAGGCACTCACCGTCTCCTCTTGGGCTTTCACCGCAGCAGTCAGTCCCGACCAGGGGCTCTCCACCGCGACCTTCCACCCCTCTCCTGCACCTTCCGTCCGGACAGCTGGCGCTAGCGTGGGGCAGACAAGAGGAAGACACTGTCAGAGGGAAGGAAAGACACTGTCAGAGGGAAGGGCCAGCCCCCAAGGCCTGTGCTAAGGCCTGAACAATCCACGATGCACGCACACGGCGAGCAGGGCCCCGTGCCTCTCGCCTGCTCTCAGCTGCCACGCAGGGCTCAGCTGCAGGAGCTTCAGTCCCCATGGGAAGTCTATTTAGGGGGCGAGGGGACAAAAGCAGGGTGACAGCAGCGGGCAGGCTGACTTGTGGGCTGCTCCCCAGCCCCAGCCTTCCTGCGCTCGGCCTGCTCAGTCAGAAGCAGCAGCAGCGAGCCGCGTCTCGCCCCGTGCTCCCGCCGGCACTTCAGCCGTCCGCAGAGTCCAGGTTTGGCTGCGAGGTCGAGGTGACCGTCAGCTGCACGCCGGCCGTGCGCGCAGGGAGCGGGGCACCCTCGGCGCGAGCAGCGTGTCATCGGGGATGATTCGCCCGAAACCAGCCCGGCCAGCTGAAACCAAACCCAGCAAAGAGGCCCGGGTCCGCCATGTATTTGTTTGGCCTGGTAACCGGCGCTAAGCCTGGGAGCAGATGCACTTAGTGGAATTCCCCCAGCCACTGGCATTATGGGACACTCCCAATACTGTTCTGCTAATTACTGTTAATCAGTACTATTACTGAAGGGACCAAAAGGAAAAAAAAAAAAAAAAAAGGCTGTCGGGATCAGGCCTTTATTGTTCTGCCTGTTGTCATGCAGAGGTGATGAGACAGCCTGCCCCAGGGAACCCATAAACACGGGCGCCCAGTTGATCACTGCAGTCATATTTCAAAGTAGGCCACTGTGGCCCACCATGAAGCTCCTCTACAGCTCGGGCAAAAATAAGGCCCGGCACCCCCTCCAGCTCGCATCAGCTTGGAGCCAGGCTGTTCACACCATGCTCCCTCTGTCTGCTGAGATGCAGCAAGAAGGGAAAGCAGCCCATCGGGACTACCTTGGGGTCACAACACTCAACAAAATGTTCCTGTTCTGTGTTTTCCCCGTCTGGGCCCAACCTGCTATAAAATTCCATATTCTTTGATCTCCAGTGAACGTAATGCCACCGCCAACCCTGAGTCACACAGTATGCGGAAACCTCCGGGGTTTGGTTTGGGAACGACCAAAACGATGTGAAATCATCTTCTCGTCACCTTCTCCTCCCATCCATGGTCTGAACATCACCTCAGGTATCCCAGGCTCTCTAGGTCACAGAGTGAAGGAAGGGATTAGCCAGCTTAGCTACGTACTGGGTACCAAGAGGGAGCCCTGGGGAAAGACTGTGGGCCTCTGTGGGGCTGAGAAAGGCAAAGACTCCAGTGGAAACCTCCTGCAGAGGAGGAAACCATCTGCCTGCAACATCAAGTTTTCCTCCCTCATCAGCAGGTCTGGCTGCTGTCAGCCACCAGGGAAGCAGACAGACTTCTGCTTTCTGCTCAGAGCTGCTTGTTCTCCAGCCCGTCTTGGGACTGCAGCATAGATTCCTCCCTGAATAAAAAGCAAAACAAAACATGTCCAGACACTGCCCTGTCACAGCAAGGAGTCGTGGGTCTGCCCAAGGGCCAAGGGGAGGCAAAGGCCAAGACCCCCCAGGAACTTGTCCCTGGCTCTTCACCCATGGGTAGGGAGGGTGCTTTGC
Organism: Actenoides lindsayi; assembly: GCA_025331215.1. Lineage (NCBI taxonomy): Eukaryota > Metazoa > Chordata > Aves > Coraciiformes > Alcedinidae > Actenoides > Actenoides lindsayi. The sequence continues at coordinate 48,640 of WTSP01025111.1, read as the reverse complement.
GCATGGGACACGGGACAGGTTGAGGAACCTGCCCCTGGATGTGCTGGGGGAGAGATGCCAGCAGCCAGGTGGCTGACTGTGACACCTCCATGGATAACTCCTCTGCACGGTATCGACAGGTCCACCCCTTGCCCTCGTTCCTGCAGCTTGAGGTTATTTAAGAGATGCAGGAGATTTCCTTTATGACACTCAGAGCGCATGCGTGTACATCAAGTGGGGCAGGACGAAGGCCAGGGCTGGGTTTAATTAGCTCGGTGTCAGTTAAATTAAGAACATCACTAAGCTAGGACTGGCACTTCTTCAGCAGTGCTCCCGCAGCTGGGGCCTCTGTCCTTCACAGATGGCAAAAAAGGGCTATGGGTAAGGGTCAGCTAGCCAGAGCTGCCACGCACAGGTCAAGTCTCTGCATCTAGTTCAGCTCCTCAGTAATAACAGACCCTCCAGAGGACTTTCACAGAAAACAAGCATCCCTGAAAAAGACTTTTTTTTGTAAGAGTCTGAATAGAGGCTGCAGATCTGATGCTCAGGATGAGGCAGCCGTGGTCACCGGCCGGCAGCGTGCCTGCGGCAGAGGCCACCCCTTCACGGGGAACACACTCACGTTCCAGCTCCACGCCCGGATTAATGGCCCCTGCCCAAACCGAGCACACCGGCAGCGTGACATCTACCCAGACAAGGACCATCCAGCACAGGAGATGGCCTGGCTCTAGTGACACAGGCCAGGCGCAAGAGCCCTTGTAGAGCTCATCTCCATCCCAGCTTCTCAACCCCTCCCCTCCTGTTCTGTTCCCATCACCTTCCCCGTCGTGGAGCAGGAGGAAACCATCTGCCTGCAACATCCTGGAGCAGGAGAGGGATTTCCAGGAAGGGCTGCTGTACGCAAAGCTCATTACCCATCTTGCCCAAGCGAGTGCTTCCAAGGGCGCAGAGGTTAACCACACTCAAAAAAGAGCTCCCTATGCAAATCTTTCCCCTCTCTCCTAGAGCGTCCTTACGCAACGCGCTGCGCGCGTTCGACGACGCCGGGGCAGCTTTGATGGCCGTGCCACGTAGCACCAGAGTCACCGGCCGTGCCGCAAGCTTGGGAATTGTCTTTTACGCAGATCTAAATAACAGCGGAGCCTCTGGGCAACGGCCTGCGATTGTTTACAGGGTTTTCATAAACAGGATGCTAACAATTTACAAACAGCCTGCTGGAAGTGCCTCAGCTGTCCTTGCAAGCTCACAGCAGAGCAGTTTGATCCATGCCCCATCTGCAATAAGCCTCCTGCGACTGAAACTTGGCCGATGACGTCGCACAACTGTCGCTGACCGCAACAACTGCCTCTAACGGTACCTACCGATGCTTCTGCTTCCTGGCTTCCACCGCCTGCTTGTGGAGTTGGTCCATCTCCAGAGGAGTCGCTGGGAACTAGAAATCAAAGAAGTAATTCATTATTGTTGGCATCCTTTTCCATAGGCTCACGCCGTGCAGTTCTCATGCAGGTAGAGAAAGCAACTGAATGACGCTGCTCCGAGTTCTCATTGTTACATCTTACCTAGAGGTAGTTTTCTTCTTTCTTTGTCCAATCTTCCACTCCCTCTGAATGAAGATGGTGACACGTGTACACACAGACACACGTGCACACAGAAAAATCTAAAGCTTCCTTGGAAATTCCTCCGGTGCTGCAAAATAGGGTATTTTGATGGGCAATAATTAGATACCCATCCATAATCCTGCAAGTTTCCTGCAGCGTGTCTAAAAATACCTTTCCAAAAGAAGCCGTAACACCAGCCTCTCAGGTTTTAGCAGCCCACCTCATGACATAGCCTCTCAGGAGAGTTAGAGAGAGGCCGACAGTTCCTTCTAAGCTAAATACTGCATTAAAAGCAATGCACACCTAGCCCGGTTGGCACATCTTCACCTGGCTCTGGGGGATGGAGAAGTTCACGCAGAGAGAAGCTCCAGCTCGGAAGCTAACAGAAGAACACCAGTAAAAACCCTTGGTGGAGGAGATGTTGGAGCACCAAGTTGTGTCACTCCTCATCCCTGTGTGAATAACCTGCTACCGGGAGTGCACTGATGCCAAGTAGTCTGACAGTCCATCCTTAGCTCGGAAACAAGGGGCTCCAAGAACTGTAACTCCAGGCTACAGCTGTACTAGCATAAGGTCAGATACCAAGAAATAACAGTTGACCCAACCTTAAATACTACTTGGGCAGGTGAGGGAGTCCTCGTAAGCCTGTGTAGCATTGCTGTCTCCCAACACGTCGTATCTAAGAGAGATCTCGTGTCAGTTACCTGGTGCCCTTTGAAGTTCAGAGCTATTTCTTACCAAACCCCTGGGGTCTGCACGTTACGCAGATCCTAACATTGTCCCCGTGGACTAACGCTGTCCCCCCAGCTTCTCCGAGTCAGGCTGGTTTCCCTCAGCTCCCACATCCCTGTCTCTGTGGTACCCTTGCCCAGAACATACACACAGCCTCCCATCCAAGACATTACCTTCCACACAGAGATACTCAGTGAGGCTGCGCACTGCAGTAGGAGCTGCGTGTCCGACCCGTCCAGCTTACTGTCTTCACTGAAGACAGCTCTGAAGGTAAAGAGGGCACAGCTTACCACCCTGGCCTCTTTAGAAGGGCCGTGACAGCCCCTTAGCTACGTGTCTGTCCCTGAACCGTGGCTGTATTGTATTCCCCAGCTCGTCACCCGCATCTCATCCCATCTCCCAGGTCTAATCCCCTGCAGCCACCACCCTGATTTGCTGCTTTGTCCAATGACACTCCTGAACGGTGACGGGGCAGAACGGCAAGGCTGCCTGGAGCACAAGACACATCGGCACTTGGAGGTCTTGCAAGGATTTTTCCCTTCCCAACCGTCCTCGGTATACATCAGAAAAAGGCACTGAACTCTCAAGTCTTGTTCGCCCCCCGCAAAACTCCGGGGAGACCCAGATAAGCTTTCTGTTGCTTCATGACCCTCCCATTCCACATCTCCTCCTCCCCTGCGCGCACACGTCCCCCAGACTTTGGTAAGAAGGACATGGGTCATACGCTTTGTCACACGCAAGAAAAAGACAGAACACGTCTCATTTCAGAACAACCTCGGCGAGGCCAGTGTCACCAAAACCTTCCTGGACAGCATTCCATTTCCTTCTCCTCTCCTCCTGTGGCAGTCACTTGGGTGAAAGGAGCGGGCAGGCAGGAGAGACAGCTCCTGACATGCTCTGAGCCACTGAGAGCAGCCTTCGAGAGCTGCCTTGGCTGTACCCAGGGAGGGACCAAGGTGGTTTGGTGTCATTCCTGCTGCCACCACCAGCGGGGAGTGTCGGGCCCGTTTTTCACACCTCTAACCCATCGTTAGCACCACCTGAAGACAGACTGCCGCAGCTGGAAAAAGGTGCTCGCTGTAAACGAAACCACCACCAAGTTTTTCTAGCATTTAACAGGATGAGGAAGAGGCGGTGGTGCGAGGTCCTGACGCCACTTGTTCTACCGTAAATCACTGTATATTGCACTGTGAACTCAGCTGGCCCTCAGATTGCTTTGCAGATAAACCAGGAGGAAACTAACTTACACCCACTGCTAGTGTACCTACAGCTGAGGAACGAGATAACTAAATGCCCTTGAGGAGATATGAGAGGCATTTAAAGCATAAAAATCGCTTACCTTTCCCCTACCAGGCAGGCAGATAAACACAAATGCCTCTGTTCAATAGTGCCTGAAAGTCTGTTGCAAGCCCTGGGAAGCAAAGGACATTAAGGCAAGAAGCAGCCCTGGTGCAAGGATATGCCCCATGAGCTCAAAGACGAGCGACTCCAAAGGATCTCCCGAGAGTACAGCCAAGTGTCCCCAAGTCTTCTCCTCCACCCAGGATTTTTAACCTTCTAATAACATTCAAAGCACACTTACATTTGGAAGCTGCTGTTGTTGAAGAGCTCGTTGCTCGCCTCTCTTCCCCTGCTCTTCCTCTACAGCACAGTGCTTCTTACTAAAGAAAACACCACAAAGAAATGGGGACTTTTAAGAATCCCGTGGCACCCAAAAGCCAGAAACACCTGAATCCCCAAGGACTCAGATGGTGCAAGTGGCCTAACTGAGCTGAGCATCCACTGAACTCAACAGCCGTTTAACTGTAGCCTGCAGCAGGCCTTGGAGCTAGGCCAGGCCTAACTGGGAAAGTCACAGATCCCTGCTTTATGATTAATTCTCTTGAAAAGCCTTCAGTGGAGGCATTCAGCTGCAACACCCCACCAATACCGAATGGATAAAAAGGCAATCCAACTAACCCCACTTGGAATCATCTGTCGGGCTCTTCTCAGTGAGGTGGAGCTCGGAACCAGGGTTGAAATGCTCCTTTGCAGCTCTCCCCCGTGCCCTGTTCGAGGGACCAGTCCGCACACAGAGCAAACCTAAGCAGTGCCCTTCTGCGTTAGGCACTTTCTCTTGAGACATCTCCATCAGGTAAGCCAGGAAGGACAAGCCTGAAAGGAACCAGGCTGGACCAGGAGGAACGGGTCAGGGAGGAACGCGAGGGGCCACACAACTCGGTCTGACCACCCCCAAACTCCTTGTTTCACCGAGGTCACAGTCGCTGCCGTGCAGGCCTCTGAGCACACGGTGTGTTGGTGCAAGGTCTTGCCCTTGGCCCGCGTCACTCCCCATTCTTCTGGGGAACAACCAGGAAGAAACTCCCGGTGCTTCTTGGCTCCCACGGGCATTTTTCACGCACAGGGGAGCACCTAGCCCATAGAGAACATTTTTTTGCTGCTGTAATCTTGATGGAAAAAAATAGTGGCAGAGGAAAGAATTCACGAGATGGCTGAGAAGTGCCTGAGGGAAGAGAATTTTCAAATGTATTTGCACATGAGAAGTCATGAACACGCCACCAAAAAAGTCAAGAGAACTATTAAGAAGGCAACGGGAAAGGGCAGTTGGAAGGGCCCGTCTTTCAGCTCCTCGGGACTCGTGCCTACATTCCGCTTCGGTAAAGCCAGCCACCTTGAAAGGGCTCTGCTGCCAGAGAGGCAGCTGCCCTGCCAGCCCTGCATTCTCCTGGGCAAGGGGAACCCTGGGCACTGGCAGCCCAACGCCAATGCCGCAAGCACCAGCAAGGCTGCCCTCCTCGTGAGTGGCCGAGACCGGGCCCACCGCACAGCTGAGCCTTGGCCATCTGGCCAGGGCAGACACCATGTGCCGTTCAGACACCCAGCTGCAGCACCTGCCTTGCCAGCAGCTCCTCTCCCTCCTCTATGAAGAAAAGCCCCACTTGCCAAGCTTCCACGCCTGCGCTGCTAGAGACACGGGGTAGATTCAGCTGCTCAAGTCCACCAAGCATCGTGCCAGAGCTACAAAGACTCACACCCAGCAAACCAACGCTTTAGACGCTGTTTCCAAAATCAAAACCCCACCAAGGCCACTTGCGGTCCCTCCTCGTGCTTCTCTTCCTGAAGAGCATCCCTCCGACACGCACACGGAAGCACATGCTGCTGCAGCCTGGAAAAGAGGGGAAAAGGCACACAACTAGCAGCTGACTACCGCACGTTCCCAGCCTGTAGCTCCAGGTGTCCCCTCGCCGTCCCTGCCTGCCACCGAGTCACATCCTCCTGCTTCACCCGCCCCAGGGGTGGCTGCTGGGCTGCCCGGCTGGCAGAGCCGAGGTGCCCCGACAGCGCCCAGGCCCTCCCAGCTCCGTCGAGCTGTGGCAGCCGCCTGCGGAGCCCAACTGTTGCCCCGCAACCTTTGCGTTCGGAATTAGTGTCTGTGAAGAGAGCTTCCTGGAACAGGGCTCCCATTCAAATCTGCTGCCGGGCTCCGTCAAACGCTCACCTGCAGTCAATAAAACGCAGTCCATCATGGGATTTGCCATAACAGTGGGATGCAAACAGACTTAGTCTTACGTATAGAAATGATGTCAAGCAAATTAGCTTTGCCCAAGTTAGTCAGAGGCTCCTGCGAAGCACAGCCCTGTCCACTCGTGTCTCAACCCTGGCTGTCAGATGGAGCTGCGGAGAGGCTTCTCTGCACACCCATCTTGAAGGCGGAAGGCAGAGGAAGGGCTCTCGCATTCCACGAATGAATCTTTACAAGGAAACTTGCTCTTGCCAACACCCACCAGATAAATTCAACATTAAGTTTTACGTTAAAAATTAAGTGTTTTAAGTAACTCGGCGCTAGACGTGGAATCAAAACCTGGCGTTTGGATACCTCTGACCTTCTTAGGAGCTGGAAAACCGAGCGCAGAGCTACAGCTCGGTTTCACAAGGCAGCCTTATTTCCACAACAGGGCAAAATTCCCCCAACGATCAGGTGGAAACCTCCCCCAGCATGGCTACGCAAGACAGGCCTCGACTCCCACGTTCAGCTCAGCGTGAGCTGCTCCAGAGAACGAGCATGTAAAAGTTTTTACCCTAATTTGTCTGTGAAATTTTTTTCCCCAGGCTCTAACCTGGCAGATGGTGGGAAGGTGCTCTTCTCACCTGCACAGTGACTGGCAGAAGGGACCCGGGGTGCTCCCAGAAACAGCACAGCAAGCCTTTTCCTCTCCCGCACACATCGGTGGTGCTGGCTGTGCTGTCACACCCCCTCCAGCGGGCTAAGGGCTGCTCCCTACAGAGCTGCTCTTGCTCCCAGTCAGTTCAGCGAGAGTAGGAGCAGCCCAACGTCTACTCAGAGGACAAGATTTTATTGCCGTCATGATAATTAATGACGACTTACACTGAGCTCTTAATGAGTACCCGCGCTTCTTTGTTGTTTGTTTAGCTGGGGCGTAAAGAAGGAGTCCCCAACGATCTCCGGGATTTATAGCACAATAGGGACCTCTACAGGCGTTTCCCTCTTCAGAGCAAGGCTAACTACACGACACATTGCTTTTCTAGAGGTCAGAGCCAGCAGCTGCCCCGCTGCCATGAAGCTGCTGGGTTCCATGCCAGGAGCTCCTGAAAGAAGCAGAGCTATTGAAGACCCTGCCTCTGATGTGCTGGAGTTGACCGAGTACAGCCTTCAGATTATTTATCTGCACTGTGCACATGAACTTATTCCAAACACTTGCATTTAGTCACGATACTTCTCTGAACAGCTCCAGGAGTGGAAACACAAATAAGATAAAAAAAAGAGCACTCATGTCATACAAGATAAGAGTTCAAATGAACATTCACAAGAAACTCTTTCTGTTTGCTACCAAACTTTCACGTTACCCAGGCTGACCCCTCTCTTCCCCCTCAGTGCTGCTAACGTGTTATCCATCTACTGGAGAACCACTTCTCAGAAGAGCTCAAGGATCCATCACCTACAGCACTATGAGCAGGTTGGAAAAATCTGATGCCTCTCCCTCACGTGACTTTAATCGCTCCCTCTTAGTTCTCCACAGCACATCATGCCCAGAGCATCACCTTGCTCCACAGGGATGTTCAAGAGACAAATCCACTGAGGATTATAAGGGGAGGTACTCTGAACTTTGTTATTCAACCAGTTATTTTGCCAAGTTAGCCTTCTCTTTGTGGGATGGACCAGAAATTAAACAACACAAAGTGGGTGTAAAGAATGGCAATAATTTTGCCAAGTGACACGTGGTTTGGGGGTACTTGGTTGGTGGGGTTTCTTTTGGGGGGGAAGGGGGGGGAGGGGGTTGGAGGCTTTCTTTGCATCAAGTCCAGAGTTACTAGTGTCA
>WTSP01025111.1:0-40112 GCA_025331215.1 Actenoides lindsayi | reverse complement strand
CTCTACTTACTATCGGTGTGGGGGGGTTTGTGTGGGGGGGGGGGGGGGGGGAGAGTGTTGGGGTTTTTTTTTGCATCAAGTCCAGAGTTACTAGCAAATAACTGGTTTCACAGCGAGTTCTGAGGACACAAGCCAGTACCTATACTCAGACCCTGTGCCACTTGGCCTCGTGCTAGCCACAGCAGCACAAATCAGTTACTCACAATTAACGTGCACTAGGAGAAGCTGGGTTCTCAAGGTAAATGGGAAGGACCAGAAACCTCACTGGGTTATTACGGAAACTTGGTTAAACTTTTACTCTTGGTTATTGAGAATAAAAGAAAACTTTCTCTGGGGGAGGACCGGCTTCTACCTACCTGCCTGCCACCAGACCTCCAAGAGCTTTCTTCAGGAGCCTCTGGAACCACCTGCAGTTGCTGGCTAGCAGGCTAGAAGGACCAGCAGCCTGGCTGCTCCCCTGCCCTCGCAGCTCAGGTTGCTCAGTCGGCCACGGGCGATCACGGTCGCCGCTGTTAATTAGCCGTGCAGCCTCTCAGGCAGGACGGGGACACTGCGCACTCTGCACGATAGCCATCGCTACCCCTCCTCACGCTTCCTTCCAAGGCTAAAAGCAGCATTTCCGATGGACAGCGGGTTTCCCGCGGGCTTGCAGCTTGCCCTTTTAAACAGGCCTCCCTGGGAGCAGGTAAACTGCAGGCCGCCCACACACCTCCACAGAAAAGGGATGTCGAATTCCGGGGAGGTGTTGGAGTCACAGCCAAGAGTACACCTGCACGGTGACTGCAGGTGCCAGCGCAGCAGGCACGAGGGATGGGTCGCTTAAGGGCAGCTAGGCTTGAGATACGCGCTGCAGGAAAAGCCAGCGTGGTTCCACCGGCCAGGATCACACGCAGGGCAAGAGCTCTGTGCTTTCTAAAGGCAGGTCCCAGTCTTTAGTGTCTCTCTTGACCCTGCTGAGGTGGTGCCCCAACAAAGCTGACACAGGGCTGCCTCCAAGCCACCCGAACACAGGGTCTCCTCTTGAAACGACAGATTTTGGCACGTGCAGCTAATAGGATGCAGAAGCTTACGACTGTTAATTATGCCATTACAGAAGGAGTCAGAGCCTGATAAATGAGCCAGGAAAGATGATCCTCATTCTCTGACAGGCCAGTTCTGCCGGAAATTCAGCACCACCAGCAGCAGCACCCTGTACCGGCCCAGTAGCATCTGTCACTATCAAGGCAGGGCTCAGCACAGCTGACTCCACGAAGCCATCTGAGGAAACACAGCCTTCCTCAGCCGGGTCGCTGCATCGAACACCAGCGTGAATCACTCACCCAGTGAGGCCTCAAACACAGCTCGGCCCCGATGAAGTCCCTTAGAACTGCCCCGACAACCCTCTTCTCCTGCTCGGGCTACAGCCTGTCAACACTGCAGGCTGATGCAGGAATTGCTGTTTTAGTCTCATCCTGCCCTTATGCCACGTCTCATTTTACGTGGCACAGACTCATCTGGTGTTTCACTCTCAAGCTTTTCTTCCACTGGCAGCAAAAAAACTCAGCAAACTTCCACTGGCAGCTCTTCCAAAGCTGCCTTGGACCAGAAAGCAAATTAGAAAAAAGTATTTCACTATTTACACTTATGAAAAATCGTGGCCTTGAAATAAACCTTCCTTTCCAGTTATGTTTAATGGGACACCAAAGAAGAAGACAGTGGGTGTTTCTGTAGGTACAGAGCGTCTCACTGCAACGAGTAAATATGGCTGAAGAAGCACCTGCACATCCTGCAAGGCACCTCCTGGGCACCTGCTACGTAAAAGGTGTCAAAACCAGTCAGTAAAAGGCCATGCAATTGGTTACAACCAAAGGAAATCCTCCTTTCCCCAGCGGCTTTCTTTGGGCGACAGAAAGTCCAGTTGTTGAAACTCCTGCCCTTCAAACTCCTTTAACAACTGCACGTACACCCTGAGCAAGCCGTGTTGCTGTGCAGGTCTGCTCCGAGACACAGCCCCTGTGATGCAGAAGGGTTGGTCCTCTACAAGAGGATGCAACGCTCGCAGCACGCATGCAGGAAGAGAGAACGCGCTGCAGAGGAGGGAGATTCACTCATGGGACAAAAGCTTGGAGGCTTTTCACTCTCTGGCTTATATCTAGCTCTAAAGTTTTCTCTGAGATGGATGAGCAAGATCTCTCAGCTGTGCTTTCCTGACGACGTGCATGTTCCTAACGGGTACTCGCATCCAGTGTGTGCGAGGGGTGTTCTGCGTGTGTCTGCGTGGGGACGCGCAGATGGTAACTCACATCTAATTCACACCTAATTCCACCCTCACCGCAGGGAACACGAGGGCAGCTACTGAGAGCCAACATCAAAACTGTCAAGAGCAGAAGCTGTCCCTCGCTGGGTACCCAGAAAAGGTCAGAGGAATGGAAAGGAGCAAACAATACAGAGATCTGAAAATGCAGATGGAGAGAGCAAAAAGGCTGAGAGTTGGGAAACCAGCTGAGTGCCTCTTGCAGAACACTCGCGTCAAGGCGCAGAGGAAAGGACTGGTGCCTGTCTGCATCCAGCTCCTCGCCAACCATCCTTCCTGCGCGCGCACGTCGCGCGCTCCGGTCCGTTGCGCGGGGACTCCAACCAAACAGCGTGTGACGTGTTGTTTTATTTATTGGTATCAAATGGAGAGCCAGAATAGCTCAGCTACTGACCAGGATCCCCCTGGGGGAGAAGACCACTGAACTTCAGAGCGCTCGAGCGCCACATGTACCCTCACCCTTTCAAACCCCAGGCTTTCATAGGCATTTCAGCATTACCATTGGAGTCCCACAAACACACAGGGTTTTCTCAACAAGCGACATGCATCCCGTTGTGACAGTTACCTCACGTAACAAAGGAACCCAGCTTTCAAGCAGGGCACCTCAATTTAGGAGCCTGTATCGTCCCATAGAATGGCCCAGTGCCTAAGTGCCCTTTTCTCCCAGATGACTAAGTGCAGGAGGTGCATCTACAACATGCGACAGCTGAAATGAAAACCTCAGAGCCATCTCCAGGCCCAACAACACTCCAAATGTCAGTGAGAAGTCACAGTTAGTTCCTGTCTTCAGAACCAATCTCCTTCCCTTGTGCTTGAACAGCATCTTTACACCTTTGTGATTCTTCGCAGACAAGATGAAGAAAAACAATCGTCAGATGTGCAACCTGTTGGTCCAGGGTGGAACAAAATCCCTGTGGTCGTTTGTTTCTTATTTGAGCGGTCACATTGTGCACGCAAGGTGAGAACAGAACGGAGTCCCTTCCCTGAGCAAAGCTATACTGAAGTTTCACAACAAAATTCCAGCTCATCCAGCAACTGAAGTCCTGTGCTGAAACCACGGTGCAGCAAGGTAATGCTCTGCCTGAAGCTGATGAATGGCTCTGTGATGGTAGGGAAGAGCAGAGTTCTTTGTCATGAGCACTCTCCATGCTGAGGAAGGTGTCCGATTCCTTGGCTTACGAAAATAGAAACAACTTGCCATGCCCAGAGGTGTCTTGATCTAATTTTGCAGGGGTTGCTTACTCGCTATTCCTAAATTTAAATCAGCTCTTGAGAACCATCCTGTTTCCTCAGTCCAAAGCGTTTTATGGCTTTGTCCTTCACGGCAACAGAAGCCTAGACTTTTAGCACACCAAAGGCAAGTGCTGGGTTGGAAGAGGGCTGTTTATCCACACAGACAGGCAGTAGACACTGCAGTCAGAACCCAAACGGCTTCTTGTCCGCACATGACCTTCACAATACAATTCCACTGTGGGACAGGTTGTACTTTTCCTCCAGAGAAGGAAAAAGAAGGATGGAAAAAAAAACCCAAAAAACCCAAAACACAGAAAAGAGCAGAGCAGAACACTGTACTAGGGCTTGAAATGACTGAAACAGCTAAAATCAACCAGTCCTCCACTCAGCAAATACCAGCCACAGGAGAGCCTTGAGAGGGCTGCAAGGATCCTCTGCTGCTCGGCCCCGCTCATCTAGCAACCTTTACTGCAGAGAGGAAGGGAACGGAGCCCGTCAGGAGTTCCTTTGATGTCCTCGCGCCGTCGCTCCCTCCGCTGCCTCTCCCCGGCGAGGCTGGGGTACCTGCCAGGTGGCGCGGGGCGGCCTTCCCAGCACAGCTTCCCCTCCTTCGCAGGCTAGTTGGTAAGTGTCCCAACGCCAGACCTTCACAACGCCGTCTCGCCCACGCAGACCTTGTAGGGCGACTTCAACTTCCGGCATCTGGAACGGACAACAGCGCGGGATTTTAATCAGTCCCACCTAAAACCGAAAGAGAACCCAAACCCAAGTGCCTCGCTCCTTGGGGCAGCCCCAAGGACACGCCTGTTTCAGACAGCCACAGCAGGTGGGAAGGCAGCGAGTGGTACAGAGGGGCAGCTCCCTTCAGACCACACCGCAGAGCGAGAGCGGGAGAGAACATACTCCCAGTGCCCTCCAAACTCCACGCACCGCTTCCTCCTGCCCCCCGGAATCCCGCGGAACGCAGTTGGAAGGTCACCCGTCTCCCGTACCTCTTTCTTACGTAGCAGTAGATGATGGCAAGGATCCCGCTCGTCAGGATTCCCACGCCGATCCCCACAGCAATGTAGCGCTCGTAGGAATCGTGGGCGTACGAATTCAGAGTTAAGTGTTCACACCTCTCCCCATTGTAACCTGCGAGGCACCTACAACAAAACCAACGTACACACTGCAAAAATCACTCTGAACTTCTCACGCGTTGTGTTTCAGACACGTGCTGGTTCCGTCAGTTTTAAGCAATTCAGAACAAGCCTAAATGAGGATGGGCTGAGCCTGGTGCTCAGTCAGACCTATTCACTCCAGCAAGACTACCAGTTGCCCCAGTCTATCTAGTTTAAAGCTAGCCTGAGTACTGCAGTCACAGCAGCGAACGCAGCCCAAACGCACCCTCGTTGCGGAGGGCGTGGACGAAGCGCAGGGTGCTCTGATGATCCCGAGCTTCTATCATGTCTCCAAAGGCCAAAGCTGCCTGGTATGGACCCCAGAAAATTGTCGGGACGCTCTAGTCCTGACTGAGGTCTAAGCAGCTGTGGAGTAAGGGAGTTGCAGCTGACATTTTGGAAAAGCCTACCCCCTTGGCTGTGCCCACTGTGAGAATGTGCTTATTCCTCTAGCACTAACTCCAGCAGCCGTTGTGATTTGAGATGCTATCACGGCAGTGACTTCGAAAGCTGTGAATTCCCCCTCCCTTCCTCAGTATTACACTAGCACAGCGCTATTGCCACGCTAACGCTCCTGAGCCACCACAGCACTCAAACCTCTGCTCCACTTTAAGCCTGCTAACACCTGACCGGCACTTGCAAGCTGCGCTCTGCTGACAATTAGTCACGTGAGGAATGCTTAGCGGAGAAAGAAACAACCCCACTGTTCTTACTGTCCGAGGAGGAGACTTAAAAGCAGAATTCTTTACTTGCATATGGGTTTCCTCAGTTCGCTGTGGAAAGCGCAGAGCCCGTTGATACAATAGCTGTGGTGTTCTTCCAGACAGGTCTGCATGAGCTTCAGGAGCTTTGGCTGCTCGGTGTAGTCTACTGTGAAAGAGGAAAAAGTCATGTTAGATTTAGGGGGGGAAAAAAAGCATTTTAATCTATTTTCACACCTCAAGTTGAACAGACATTGACTGCAGAAGACACATAATACACAGATTTACTGCGATACAAACACTGCTAAGCAGAAGAAGCTTCTAAGACATTCCAGCACAGCTTTAGAGAAAGCACAAACCATAAATAAATTACTTGCTCTTGAGAAGCTCATATAAAAATGATAATGAGGTAACATCAGCCCTGTCCAACCTGCAATCCAATCAAAAAAACACCCCAGGAGTACCAGGGGCTTAGGAGGCAATGAGAGTACTAAATTATTCTCAGTATGCTTCCCAGTCCGAATTAATCCTTCTTTGTGAATTAATTCCTTCTTTCTTTTCCCCATCACAGGACAAACTCTTGCATTTCTAAGGCTCCTGCCTGTGGTTTGGACACCTAAGGGGTGTGATGCTATCACTCCTACTTAGATCAAACAACACTACTTTGAAAATAGCGCCCTTGAAAAGTAATCAGACTTCCAGCTTATCAAGTCAGAGAGAACAAGTAATAATTCAATCTGCTTGAAAAAGAACATGCTGTGTTACTACACTTTCCCAGGAAAGGCTACAGAGGCAGAAAAAACACATCTTTCCCATTCTTGTCAGGAAAAAAACCCCACAAGTTCCTCTTCACACTGCGGAGAAGGCAGACCTAAAGCTAGAAACACAATGCAAGAAACTAGAACCCCCCCCAGTTTTGGCCTAGCAGTCGAGGGACAGCAGCTGCACACAGAAGGACATGCCGAGAGCAAGGCCCTGTCTCCATAGCACGGTACAACGTGGCAAGGGAGTACCTGAGGTGGCTACCAGAACCAGCATCGTGACCCAGCAGTGAGCCGTACGCCAGGTCATCCCTGTCCCGCTGACAGTAGAAGGGGATCTCTGCCCTAGGAAGGCCTGGGCAGGGCAGAACACCCACACGCTGCACAGGAGGGAGCTGGTGCTGGCTACACACCAGCTCTAGGATCAAGCTCTGGCTCTGGCAACGCTGCCGACAAGCTCCAGGGACTTGTTGGCTGAGAGCGCAGGACCAGGCCTTGGAGGGACAGCTGCAAGGAGGAGGAGAACTAAAGAAAGGGCAGCTTTCGGGAAGAAAAGACAGATTGTGTGAGAAGAGACAGCGATACTACTTTCTGCACAGGAGGAGTGCACGATGCTGAGTGCTGGGAAAAGCAGAGTGGCAAACCAAGGCCGTGGTAGATGCAGCTGCAGAACTCAGCCTGCCAAGGAGATGCCAGACACAGGAGAGCTGCAACAGCCCGTCTTCACCTCAGCGTAACGTACCTGCAGAGCGGGCAGCGAAGCTCTGCAGGGGTGTCTCGGAACACAGGCAACGGCACGGTCACGCTGCCCCTGAGCCTCTCCTGCTGCACATGTTTAATGTTTCACTTCTATCTCTGCCACACTGGGAAAAAACCAATACTGAAAGGAACAAATCTACACAGCAGAGGCGTGAAATATCCAAGCACCTCTCCTGAAGCTTCCACCAGGCACAGCATCCCTTCTCTCGCTGCTGCCGAGAGGTGGCAGCCTCCCACCTACCAACGGCTGGGAGAAACCTCGCCTGATGCAGGCACGGAAACCTCTTCCCCTGAGGTTCCCCCGAGTGCCGTGGAAGCTCCCACTGTCACTAGAAACAAAGGTCAGCCTAGAGCAGGAGCCTGCCTAGAAAGCAAACCTCTCGCTGCGCAGGAGACAAGCGAACAACACGTTCCTCCCTCACTGTCACGAGCGAGAGCTCCGTCCCTTGTGGTTGCAAGATCAGATCTTGAAGGTACACAAAAATGTTCCAAGTGCTAATGTACATGTTACCTCCGAATGATGAGTCTTGAAAACTAAAAGAAGGGTTTTCTAACCCTTCCCAGAACATGATGCTAATTCCTATCGTATTATCCACCTAGATGCTCAAGAGGCTGTTGAATAAACACACGTCCGTGCGCCCTTTCGTGTCACGTGAAGAAAGCAGAGCATGCTGCGTAAGCACTTGACAGTTGCCTGCAACTGAGTCACTCCAACAGATACACTTGGCAAGATCTGACATGAAATCACAACTACAGGTATTTGGAAGCCTGGGCAAGCCAAAACTGACAGACTGGCTACAAAAACAGTCAGCCACTAAGACCGGGACAGCTCAGCCTGCAAGCATGCTGCGTCGGGGAGGGAACAGGACAGTTGGGAGCAGGAGGGAGGGGAGGAGGGAACAGGTCAGCCCCAGGTTCAGGACCTCCCTTACAGGCTGCAGTGAAGTAGCAATTCATTGCAATGAAAGGATCTTCCCCACCTAGTGAAGCCAAGCTCTTCCCTACTCCTAGCTGCCCATTTTACTACGCAGGCTCCCTCCCCTTCAGCCTCAGAAGTTCTTTATCCCTTTATCTTACGCCAGCCAGGCATCTTCTCTGCTCCCTTCTTCCTCCCCACAGGAAATGGCCAGTGCCTCCAGTGACACTTACCAGGAATTCCTTTTCTTAGGATCCAGTATTCCTGTACCTTGGTTATAAACCTTACTATCAACTCCACTTGTGCAAGAACAGGAGTTACAAGAATCTTTCAGAGATACAGACAGGTTCTGGGATGACTAAGCATTACATGTCAATCCTCCTTCTGGAAATGCTGTTCACTAACTTCCCAGTGGCTTTATGAAAGGTCCACCAAAGTGAACATTCAACCACGCGTGCTTGCAGGTCTGGGGATTCACACTCTCTCAGCTGAGCACGCGGATCTCCAGCCAACTCGCGCACGCAGCGTAAGGGGGCACGGGACAGTTACAGACACAGCCTTGCCCTTGGAAATAAGCTTCTTATTTCTGAAAAGGTGACCCATAACTCCTGCTTTCTAGAGATAATACAAACGGGGTACTTAAGGAGTCATGACACATTTCTCTTTCGTTAGACTCCCGCTTGCTGTGTGCAACTCCAGAGGAATCTACTAAAGCAGACCACAGCACCCTGCTGATAAATCAAACTGCTGCAGTCAAAACCCAACATCACCTGGACTTCACACACAAATGGGCATGTATATAGAATGTATATTTTACATACAAACCCCACATATACAGTACACGTAGGGATGATAACACTTGGCCGCTATGACAAATCAGACAGAACAAAGAGAACAGCTCAACTTGTTATGAAAAAGATAAAAAGCTAATGGACCTGCTAAAAAAACCCCAACAACCTTGTAAGACATCCTGCGATGACTTGCAACTAACGGCAAATGATTTCTGCGCGTGCTTATGTTCTTTTTCAAGTACCAAGCCATTAATAAGTATCACAGTTCAAATCCTTTCCTCCTCTACTGACCTGCCAAAAGCTCAGCTGCCGATCGCACGGTTCTCCAAAGTCATGACATCACTAGCACCTGAAGTAACATCAAGAGTGCAGCTTGCAGGATAAACACAGCGCTCTGCTCTCAGCGTTGGCAGGCAAAGAGCTCGAGTTCACATTTCAGTGAGGAAAGAAAAAGCAAGCAAAGAGGGAGCGAGCGCTCCGAAGCCGGCTGCGGGAGCTGCGATAGCCAAGAGCAAAACTGCAACAAAGAAAGCAACTCCTGAGTAACAGTAGTGAGAGACATCAATCGGAGTTACGCTGGCTGCGTTCTCACTTGGGTGCTTCAAGATTCACACCGAAGACAGCTCGAAGCCAAGCACCAGTTAAAAGCGACAGAAAAAGCCATCAGAAACACAGGTCACCTGTCCCAACTGGCCTTAAAGCATCTTCCTCTTATTACAACTGGCTGTAGATAAACAGCCCGAGCTGGTCAGCTCTGCGCCTGCCCCAGCTGAGCGGCAGCTATTTCTTCACAGCGGCTTTCCAAGGCTCCCTCAAGAAAGCAACTCATCTCCCAGATAAAACACACACCAAGTTCAACAGCGTCCAAGGGACAGGAGCTTTACAGCAGCCACCATCACCATAGGTCTTGCTGGGTATTTTATGGTTTGGGTTTGTTTGCTGGTTTGCTTTTTAAGTGACAGATTAGTAGAGACAGAGAGGAAAAAAACCATAAAAATACCTTCGGTGTTGTTTTTTGTCCAATTATTCCATAAGTCTGTGCTGAGGGATGAAACTGTAACAGCTGACTCTTCGCTCAGTGCCCCCATTGCTGTGTAATGCAAATAGATGCTTACTGGAACAGAAAAACTCAGTATATCTATTCAAGGTTCAGTTCATCCAGAAGACACCTACCCCCTTAAACAATTCTGACACCAAGCAGCAATACAATAACAATTCACACAAAACATTCTTGCCTCAAACTTCCTTTTGCCACAAGGTAATTATGATTGTGGGGAAACAAACTATGGTTTGCCAGTTTCCCAAATACAGACCCATTCCCTTCTTTCTTCTGCGCGCTTACGCAATTTAGGGCACAGGTCCCACAACGCTACACCTATTTACCAGCTTAAGCAGCTTCTTTTCAAAGAGGCTAAATTACAGCCTATCGGTTCCAATTTCACCCGGGTTTACAATTGCTGAAGCAATTCTGCTCCGCGACGTCTTCAGATGCTTCCCACCCCTCCCGCCTAGCTCAGAAAGCGCAAACTGTCGTTCAACAAAGCCTGGCACCTTACGACACAGAGAAGCCTCCTCCAAACCTACCTTTCAGCAAAATATAGATTAGCATTCCAAAAGCCATGGCAAGCAGCTGCTTTAATGCCTTCCCAACTCTTCTTTCCAGATGGCTCGCTTGCTCCGCTTATCTGTGCTCGCCTGTTTTCTCTTGCACTTATATGCCACGAAGCGTCATCTGCTGCTCTCACCAATCAAAAAAAGGTGCATCTGGCAACCACCTCAGCCCCTGGGGCAACCACACATTTATTTAGGAAACTGCTATTATCTCGCAATGGGATCGGGTTTTCTTTTGAAACCCTGGTTTCCTATTACCTGTGGGCATAATTGTGCATGCAAAGATACAGTTTGAGAGAGAGACTCGGTATCTGCCAGAGCAGATCAATGAAATGCAGCAAAACAGAGGTGAGCAAAGCAAAAAGTGACGTGTGGTGAAAAACGTGAGCTGCGAAAACACGGCGCTGTGTTGCTTCCAGGAGAACAGTTGGACTTCGGGGTGTTACACTGGAGCTGAGGGGCCGAGGACCAGCCCCCCGTGTTCCTTCCTCGGTCCTCCCCGTGCCTCGTTTCCCTGCCGTGCAGAAGAGGAAACGCGAGAGCAGCTAGTGCCGAGATTAGGACGTGATCAGGCACCAAGATACTGGATGATGCTCTCCATCGTGACTGCCAGCACAAGGCCTTCGGTGACAGGCTCTCGGGAGCTCAAGGGGCTCGCTCGCGCTCTTCCTTCAGCCTTCCCCTGTGCAGGACGCTCTGAGGCAGGGCAGCCCCGCGCAAGGCCCGGCTCCGCTGCCTGCGGCTACGCACGGTCGTGCGGGGCAGGTATCGAAAGGTGGCGAAGCACAGGCACAGAGAAAACACTGACTGAAAGAGCAGGTAAGCTGTGGCCTCCTCTATTAGGTGAGCCCTTCACTGCTCCTACGCTGCCATAAAGCCCATCTCCACCTTCTCAAGGAGCGGGCGCGCACCACGAGAACAGCCACACTTCTCACAGCAAGCGCGGGGCTCCGAGACATCTCCATCGCCCGCATGTCTTACACGATGCCACTCTCCACAGCCCCAGGCACCATCTGGCTTCCTTGGCCAAAGGCCGCTTGGAAGGAGCAGGACTGGCCTCTCCAAAGGGGGCTTAGGTGGCTGCACACACCAGAGCAGATCTCCAGCAAGGCCCAGTTTCAGTGGTGTACACGCCCCTCAACAACCCGCCGCTCACCGGGGGAGAGCTACGCGCTTCACCCCAGCAGCAGCTGCCACTTTCTCAACTGGGAGCTCCAAGCAACAAAAACATTTCACAATTGTTAGATTTTAAAGCCAAAAGTCTTTTGATAAATGTTCTTGTAACTCCGGTCGGCTGGAGGTGTCCCTCTACGCCGTGCTCTCCTCGGTGACCTGTGGGATCCAATCTCACCGCTTCAGATGTTCAGGGGAAAACACGAGCTAGTCAGGCACACTTTAATTAAGCGTTCTCCTGCTCACCGACTGCATTCCAGGAGGCTTTTCCCTTCCTTTGCTATCCTGAATTGCCACATGCCTGCACGCCGATCGAGAGCGGCTTGCGCGCTCCCCGGCTCGACAGGAGCGCTTACACCTGCCCGGATAACCTCTGCTATCAGTCCAGAGTGGGGCTGAACCTCTTGAGCCTTGCTTTCAACACGCAGCTACACAATGGGAGCTTAATCCTGCTGGAACCCGAGAGGTGGCTTTGTCATCAGGCAGGGCAGCTGGGTGCGGTAGGGCCGTGAGAAGGCTTTGGTGGGTAAGGCCGTGCCTGTGTTCACCGCGGGGCCGGACCGGCTCTGGCACAGAAGCCTGCTTTTGGGGTTGGTTAATAGGCCCTTCCCTCTGGATGCTCCTTCTGGATGTTCTCCCAGCGGAGAATACTCTCACCAATGTGTCTGGCAGCTCTGAAAATAGCCTGCTGCTGAGCAACACCTCGGTCTCGCTGCCTTTTGTGTAATGCTGACCCATCCACCAGAGGTGAGAAGAGAAAAAGCTTAAGATGCACAATGAACTGTTTGCAGGACATGAAAGAGGCAGACTCACTCACCCGATGTAAGCAAAACACCACAAATTGTTATTCTGTGGAAAAAAAAAATATGCAGAGATGATTACAGTTAAGCCAAAGAGAACAAACATGAACCTAGAACAATGTTAAACAGACAAAAAAAGTAACGACTGAACATGCAAGAGACCTCCACTGGCTTCACTCAGCACACTGATAAAAAACCAGTGGCACAGTCACCCCTAAAACTGTATTAAGACTTTTCACCAAGACTAACGTAACAGTGAACAAGTTTTATTCCATCTTGGTGAGTGATGGGTTCATCAGTCTAAAGAGTATCTCCACAGGCACCACGATCCTCCTCACATCCATACTACCGCTCAAAGCTCAGCGGTGTTGGCACTGTTGGCACGACGTGTTTAGTAAGGATTCTCTCGAGCTCTTTGGTGAGCAGGGCATGGAGCAGAACCCGCAGAAAGCCCCTCACAAGACCAATCGGGACGCAAGCGATGCTCCATCTTGGTTCTTTTATTACAGTAAGCACATTTCGTGGTCGAACGGCAACAGTATTCAGCCTCTTCTTGCTTTTGTTTTGGTTTTTTTCCCTTCTCCTTTCATGTTATCTATAGTCCACTGGCAAACATCTACGGCTTTTGAAGAAAATAAATCAAAGTTATCTCAAACGAGATAAAAGCCTGAAGATAAAAGTCCAAACCGGCACCCGCTGACTTCAGTGAAAACTGGGGTAGACTCTTCACGTCAACAGTGCGCACGCTCCGTTCAACTGGCATCTGGGCAGGAACTCCACTCCAACTTTTACACTGCATAAGACTATTCCAGAGCCATCCTGGAACTAGAATTTTGGGGAACAGCAACATACTCATCTTAATCCGCTATACCGTCCTCTCTAAGCAGCAAAACAGGGTAGCTGAGGATTCACAGGACTGAGCCTTGCATCACGGGACAAAAAACCCAAGCCTTCATGTAGTTTAAGAAAGTAAGAGAATAATTAAATGGCTTAAAATTCCAACAGGTATTTCACCAGGGATAACCTCTTGCTTTCCTCTTCCTCTATCCCCCCCGCCCGTTATAAACAATGTACGTACAGCACCGTTTCAGCTGCATCCTAACTCAAGTCAGAGCCAGAGCACTCATCTCTTCAGGATTTTTTTTGTGGGATGAGGGCACCATGAGCCAAAACATTTTGTCAAACAAATCCAGACACGGAAAGAAAATAGTTCTGGCCTCCATTCTAGCTACTTATCCATACGTAGCTCTTGCGTATGTTTGAGGTCAGAATCTCAGCAGCGCTCAAGTTTATTTAAAAACATGCACTGAAGGTTTGCACTCATGTCAACACGACTGCTTAGCAGCTGATACCACAATCACAGTCTCTCACTCCTTTCAGATTCAAGATTGCTGCTGCTGCCATCTCTAAATGTTAACAAAAAAAATAGTAACAGTTTCAAGACATCAAACTACATCCAGATTCCTGACCTCAGAACTGAAACCCTGTTTTTAAAAGTTACCCAGCATGTTGAAACTTTTTTTTTTTGTACTGTCTGATCAAAACTGAGGGCCTCGAGTGCTTAAGAGACCGTGGTGATTGCACCCCATCCCCAGACACACTGGTACATTTTTAATTCACACTTCCTTCTTCATTCTCACAGATATTATAGAGCATGGACAGCGCATCTGCACAGGCTACATCCTCCAAGTCATTTTTGCTCACAGTAAGTCAGTAGGAGGTAACAGGAAGTACTGGGACATTTTGTAAACCATCACGTTTAGCATACTTTACATGAAAAAATAAATACAATGTAGAAATAAATATCTCTGTAGAAAAAAATAAAGGTTTTGTGTCTCAATAAATAGAACAACCTGGATTCTTCTTCCAAGGCAGCCCGCTCGCTCTAGTAAATGAGCTTTTTAGCAACCATGAGAGTGTTCTTCAGAAGCATTGCAACAGTCATAGGTCCTACCCCTCCTGGCACCGGAGTGATAAAGCCAGCCTTCTTCTTCACTTCTAGGAGAAAAGAGGAAAAGGTATTGACTAAGAATGCTTGCAAACACATTTTTTTCCCCTTCAATTTCCCACATACACCCATCCGGCAACGAGCACAGAAGTCTGTGACTTGGCAAGTGCTGGAGAAGAGGGGAAAAGTTCAAGCAGAAGGCTTCCTACAGCCACGGTAGGGACAGAACAGAGTCGGGACCGGGGCTGCAAGGTCCTTCTCTTCAGCTGGGTGTTATCACCCAGAGGCCAGTTCTGGGGCCCAGCTCCACATCCTGCTCCAGCTCATCTACCTGCAACAGGCTGCCCTTTCATCAGGGCTCAGCCAGCCTGCAGACAGACAGACTGAACCTTCACCATGCCAAAGTTTCCTGGACAGGGGCAGTTCTTGACAGCTTGACCTGGTTGAGCAGCTGGCCCAGGAACATCTGGGTGACAGGAGGGCAGGATGAGCCCAGGAGGGCAGCAGGGTTGATTTGTTTTTCTGCTCCACGATAAGGACAAAAAAAAGAGTTGTCAAGGCAAAATCCCCATGGCAACTTCAGCTCCTCCAGAAAAGACTTTTTTTTTTTTTCCCCTCCCCCAAAATCAGTGTTCCTAGGGTGCCTATACTGAACTAGGATCCAGAAAGCAGATCTTCCCAAAGTCTTAAACAGGAAGGAAACTTTACAGCTGAATTAGCTCCAACCAGAACAGACTATCCACAGCTCAGGTACACCTGGGAATACTCGTGTTAAGAGGTACATACATATGGATTTCTTTTTTAAGCATTTAAGTTAACACCTCTTTGTACAAGGAATTAATATAATGCAGCAATAAATCTTGACTTGATATTCTTATCTACTGTACAAAATGCAATCAACTGGAATTGCAGGTTACTTGCAAAGGAATTATATGCAACTGCCTGAGAATTCATCGCATGACAACCTGTAATGAGCAGTTATTTGCTAATAATGGTTAGTCCAACACATTACTAACCTGATTACTACAGAGGGTTTTTTCCCAGGTGCCACCGTGAGAGGGTTTTTGTTTGTTAGTTTGGGGTTTTTTTTGCTGGCTTCGAAATAATTCCTCAGAAACTCACACCCCACTTGTAACAGCTGTGTTTTCCAAGAGGCGTGCACACATAGGCAGGAGAAAACGGAGCGAGCAGAACCCTGACACGAGCACAGCCCTTTCCATCGAAGTCACCACGGAGCAGAATCTGCAGCTGGCTGAGAGACCAGGGGATGGAAAACCAAGCACCCCGGGTTTGGGACAAGCAAGATGCCTTCTGCCTGCTTTATACAAATCCACCTTGAATGGACGGGGTGCTTTACTGTTGAGAAGAGCAAGGTCTCCCAAAAACAAGTATTACAAGAGAGTTTGCAAAGCTGGATATTGGGGGTTTTTTCAACAGAATATTTATTAGATTTTAGGAGGGATTAAATGAAATTAAAACCCCCACTGCCTGAACTCCCCAAGGCAGGGACCTAAGGAGGGCATTGGCAAAAGTTAATGGTGAGTATCTCACTGAGCTGTGGAGCAGAAGAGTAAGCTTCCTTGAGGACAGACGGTAATTACAGCTGGAAGGGTTTTAATTACTCAGTTGACTGGTGCCACTAGACATACTGTTAAATATTTGGGAAGGTAAACAAATTGCAGCGTGTTTGGGTTGTTTTTGACATGTAAATTGTAACAAATGAGTTAGGATCTCCTATTGCAGCTATTCTGAATATTTTCAAAGACAAATCATTGGTCTTTTTCCCAGTTATACTCTTTTGAGCCACCTGCCATTTGAGATTGGCATTTATGGTTAACACAGTTACTACAAATGCCCAGGTCAGCGTGGTAGTTCTTGACAGGCACCCACATCTGAAGGGAACGCAGTCACTAACACGGACAATGCTGCAGTATTTTCAATGGAAACATTTGTTTCCACAGCAATGGCTTGTACCTCTCTCTGTGGTATTATTCCACCCTATCTTACTCCCAGAGAGGTGCAATCCACAGCCAGACCGTGCCTCGCCTAAAGAGAGCCTTCTAATGAGTGTCACCTACACATTCCTTGCCTCTAGTGTTAGTAACCGTAGTCAGCAGTAAACACAGGGTATGCTGCTTCCACAAGCTGCTGGGGAATTTCTCTACTCGTCCTCTCTCATGACGGAAATCCCCGCGGGTCAGCGTGGCAGAGGACATACTTTGTACCAGCTGCACAGAGCCACCCGGGGAACTCAATCACAAAGGCCGACCCGCGCTCTGAAACGTGCAGTAGGTGCCTGTGCTGGGGAAGCCACCGCCTTAGGGTCAGTCTCCATCTGGGAGAGTAAACGCAGATGTTGCAAAATGCAGGTTGCCAGCGACCAAAGGGGGAAAGACAACCTGGCCCTCCACCAATCTAACCAGATGTTCCTTTCCTCCTGAAGTGCAGTCGGCCAAACCCAGCTCCAAGACAGCGCGTCGGTGCGGCCAGGCTCCCCTGGCAGGTCAGGGGCCGCACGGGTGCCTCCTCCAGAAGGGCTTGGTTCTGCCTCTCAGCGTCCGCCTGACTTTGTCCCCAGCTTTAACTCCGCTCTCCCCAGATGCACGCTCCTCTCCCTGGTGTTTCTCTGCCAACCTGGAGAGTGCTGCTATGCAAATCAGGTGCCTATGGGGGAGGAGCTGCTATTCTGCAGCTTCTGTAGAACCCTAAAATCTTCCTTTGATTCTTCAGAAGAAATGAAATGTAGATTGTTTCCTTGAAAAACAGGATCCACTGCTTTGGAAACAGCCCTTCATTCCTAGGTTCCTTTAAAGCCAAGGACATCAGACACCTAACAGGGTTAATCACACAAACCAGGGACAAGTCTCAACCTGAGGGCAGTTCTGGGTCTGGTGCATCTGCGTTCAGCGATGCGAACTCCTGCCTAAGCACTGTTTCCACGCGGCGTCATTAGTCCCTGTGAAGCTGCCCCGGATCACTGCATCCCTGAAGCACTGCATGAGCAAGAGTCGCGTGCTCGGCCATCGCAGCAGGCATCCCACCTTCTGGGGTTCTTTTCTCACCACGCACAGCAGGATACCAACCAGCGAGCGTTCCCCTCATCTCTCATAGTTCCTTCTTGGCGTGACCCCTGTTTCTCTTACTGCAGCTATTATAAAACCCAGGAGCTACGGTCCAGACTGCAATTCTGTTAGTGGGTACACCTTTCCTCCTTCAGCACCTCTTAAAACCAAGTGACAGAGGCATCCTGGGCAGAAGACTCCCGTGTAAAGTTATGCAGAACAGCTTCTCTGCCTTCAGCTAATTAGGACAGAGGGGTGGACGGGATGTCGCTCTAGCCTTGAGATAATGATCAGCTGCAGCAGAAATGCAAGGTATCAAAAGATTGCTTACTAAGATCCCTGCACGACACACTCCTCTGTGGAGACCTGACCATCCCGCAGCTCACTGCCACCCCCCAGTTAGCCAGCAGTCAGTCGGGCCTGCTGGCAGGCAACGCTTCCCCTCATGTCTGCAGGGCCGCAATACGGTGACGAGATCACGCAGACCTGGACCTTTATTAACTGAAAAAGGAACACCAGGTCTTCAAAACCACCTGAGAAATTCAGTAAGGAAAGCCACGGCAGAAGCAGCTGGAAGGTACACGTTCTGCTTTCACGACCACTGGTTGGGAAAGCTGCCCAGAGAGGTAATTGGGACAGGATTCAATAATCTGAGGAGAAGCTCACAGCCTGGAAGGTAACGCGGTGAACGCAAAGCGGCAGCAAACACCCCTCAGAAGCAACTGCTGTCACAAAGCCTGGGCTTCCCACGAAGGGCAGCTAAGGTACCACTTCAGGACCATCATTTCTATTAAGAAATTGGATTCGAAGACTATTGCAGTAAATCTGTAAACTACACAAAGGAGCATCAAGAAGCTCACCCACTCCTCTGATGACACTGCAGTCGTTAGGCCTGTCGCTGACGAGGACAGGATACCTTTCCCTGGCTTTCATTCGACTGATTCTCTCTTTTTGGTACCCCTTGGTCTGTGCAGAAGCAATATGTGGATCTGGTCTGTTCTCCATCTTCACTGCACTCAGCACAGCATTTCCCTGGCTTCCCTGCATTCGCTGTGTCCAGTTATCCCTCACTCAATAAACCCACCATACGTGCCCATCATCCTTCGGCGTATCGATGATTTGCCGCAGCACCCTTTTCTGGGAACCCCTCCCTGCTCCTGGGCCACACGTTTTCCCAAAATCTCTTTCAGGTGGCTTAGGCTGTGCAAAACAGACAAGTTGGGGAAACTGTTATCCTTTATAAACCCCTCTGCTGATGTCACAACTACATGGCCTACAAAGGTCTTCCATAAAGGACATCCAATAAAGACTCAAAGCCCAGCACCACGCTCTGCTTATCGCAGATATGGGGGAAACCATGAAGGGAAGGAAGAGAGGCGGCATTGAAAGCACATCCCACTCAAGGTCTGGACGCGTTGGCTCCACGGGCAGCTCCAGTTTCAAAGGCTAGCACTGCAATGGTGTGTTACTACCCTGCTCTACCAGTCACTCCTGGAAACCGTGCTCCACCCAAAAGAGCCGTTCCACCTAAATGCTCTGTGTCAATTGTTGCTTTATTTCATGCTCGTGGGCCCTGTAGCCCTCCTCCCCCACCTCAGTATTATTGCTGTGGCAACAGAAGCCCTATAAAACGGGGCCAAGAACACCCACACGTGCGCTGCCCTGTTCAAAGCACCACGTCTTTCTGCGCCTGAAACCTGCTGCCCGAGAGGAACCACCGCGGCGCCGGTGACAATCAAAGGATGCCACCGCTGCTGCTCCTCCTCTGTCACTT
Organism: Actenoides lindsayi; assembly: GCA_025331215.1. Taxonomy (NCBI): domain Eukaryota; kingdom Metazoa; phylum Chordata; class Aves; order Coraciiformes; family Alcedinidae; genus Actenoides; species Actenoides lindsayi. The sequence goes on along the minus strand of WTSP01025111.1, from coordinate 21,130 downwards.
CACCCTCCCTCCTGGCTCCCGGAAGCTACAAAGCGTCCCCTCCCTGGACCGTGTGTTTTGGCAATTTCTCCACGTAAACAGGGGTACGCTGAACCTGCTGTGCTTGTCGTGTACGGACAGTTGAAATGACCCAGCAGCTCCCAGCTAGGTGCTCCCCAGGTGACCTCCAGAAGCACAGTGTTTTCTTGTCTTTACTTTTAGATCCCTTAGGAACTGCACGGTAAACTACTCTGGACAAAAAAAATAATAAAAAAAAGTCTTCCCTCTTTGATGTGGACACGGTTCGGAGCATCAAAATAAAGAGGACATACAGGGGGTGGGGGAAATCACAAATACTGTTTAAAGACACTGCACAGAACAGGCTGGGATTTTTGCCCCAGCCAAGCAGAGAGGTGCCCCAATGCCATCGCTGCCAAGCCAGGCAGTAGAGCAGCTCTAATTGCAATACTCAAGAGTCTGATAGTGTTAAATCTTGGTGAGCTAACTGAACAATCTCGCTGCTCCTCCTCATCCAGGCTGTTGAAAGGATGGCCAAAGTGCGTTCTTCGGCTCCAGAGCCTGTCCACACGTAGAGCAGCATCAGCCAGGGGTCAGTCTCAGCCTGCTGTGGGAAGCACCATCGAGGGCAAGGTCCCCAGCTCCGGGTGACTGCAGGTGACCCTGCTGCCTACAGCAGAAGCACGCGCAACTCCAACCAAGGCAGATTTTACAACAGGTCTCAAAACTTCAGAACCCACTTTTTTAGCAGCCATCTAAATCCTCCTGGCCTGTGGTAGGAATTTTTCTCCTCGAGGCATTTCTTACATTGAATTTAATAATGAACAGCGTAAACATACGTGTATTGAAATGGCATCCTTTTGTTGTTAAGGGGATACAAGTGAACTTTAGGGTCTGAACTACCCAATAGAGATTAGAGGATGGCATCCAAGTATTGCTAGGATATGACAACTGAGTCAAAACAGTTTCCACCCATCTAATAAACTTAAGTCTCCACCAAGGGAGATTTTCAGTCAGATGACCTGGTGAAGCAAGCCACTTCCCTCTCCTTTTTATAACCCAAATCCCTGCTCCGATTGCCCGGTTATATCTCTGCTCTCCCCACAGCCACGCTTTGCTACTTCAGGGGGATGAGAGGACAACAGATGTCAGTGGGCTGCGTGATGCTGAAGAGGTGGCTGCATGCCATGCCAGCCATTTGTGTACCTGGCCTTAACCCGCAAAAGCGATACGCGCTTCGGCTTAAATATCAATTCGGCCGAGCGCTCAAGAGGAGGAAAAGAATAAAACGATTTGCTACACGAACACACCGACTCGTTCCATTTCCTGAGCGCCACATCAAACACCTGGCAAGGCTGATTTACTGTGTAGCATTCACAACTGCATACGCTGGGATGTTTTCTTTTTGTTGCTAGAGATTTAGTGAAACTTTCACCGATACCAATGAACCAACAACAATTTCCCTTTGGCAACGCACGGTGAAATGCTACTTGCAACTGTAGTGGCATAATCCAAGCTGAAGTTCCTCCCTCTCTTTTGGATCTTCCCTCCCCCCCGGGTGAAATCCGGAGAACAACCCGCAGCAGACATGACGAGACACATACAGCGCATTGCTGAAACTCTGAGTCACGGCCTCGCCGCTGAATCTACACCGATGTTACACTCAGGAGGTCTCGCCTTTAAAGAGAAGCGAACAGGAAGAGACACCGTGTCGTGCTTCTCAAAGCTACAGCTTTTTTTTTTCCCCTCCCGTACCTGCTAAAGCAAACAAAAAAATCCTGAAAATTCTCTGTCCTTCAGTTTGGTTCTGAAAACAGAAAATAAAACCTTTTACTCGTGACAGCACGAGGAGGACAGCAAAAGAAACAAGCGTTTTCCTGCTGGAGCTCTGCTGTACACAAACAGTTATGCATCTCCAAACGCACGCCGAGGCGATCGCTCAGCTGCACTCCTGCAATTTATTCCATTGCCTTCAGCAGACAGGTATCATGTATGATGAGTAAAAGCAGCAGGAACTAAGGGAGTGATGTAATGACAAATACATACAGCTGGCTGGAAACATTCTGAATATAATTAAGCTTTGAGACATTATGCCAGCCAAGATGTTAATAACCGTGAAAAAAAACCTGTGGGTGATTTTCATACTTATCAAAATAAGGAACTGTTGAGAACCATTAATAATGTGGGTAAATGCTGTCTAAGCTTCCCACACTCAACTCTGCCAATAAGCTTTAATTTTCAACTGCAACAATCCTGCTATTCCAGTCTGGAGCTCCTCCAGAGAAGAGATTATTTAATCAAGTTACATCGTGAACTTGCTCTGCAACACATGAAACATGAAAAGATCAATATGTAACACCAATTTTTATCTGTTAGGCTTGCCTGGACCAAGATTCTCGACAGCTTAAGATGAACCCACACGAAACCTTAGCGTGAAGGATACTTCTAAAGCAGAAGTTAACTGTTTCACATGCAAGTGTAAATTTAGAGCCTAGAGGGAGGCTTAAAAAAAAGCCCAAACTGTGCTATCATAACGTGTGCTGTCAAGAGCAGGAGACCCTGTGCTTATGAAAGAGCAGTAACTGTTTTTATTGATTACTTTTGGAACACCTCACAGACTTAGAGAGGATTAAAGAAACCTGGAGACAAGCATCTTCTGCCACCACACTGCCACAGGAGCTCATCTGCATCTCTTAAAGGTTGCTGGTTCGTGTAATTAAAAGGGCCACTTCCTTTCTTCAATGACATACCATCTCTTAAGAGTAAATACAGGAACACACAGTTTGCAAATAAATCAGAAAAAAAATCCTGCCGGTATCCTCTCATTTGAGACATTGGCTATTCCGAGTATTACTCACAAATGACCCCCCAAAACTTCATGCATTCATCCAAGGGGTTCATAGAAAGAGTGTTTTACTGACCTTCAAAGTCCACATCCCCAACTAACGTGGTCTTTCCCGTAAGAGGATCGTGGATACGGTTGATGCCCACGTCAATCACAGCTGCACCTTCTTTGACCATATCACTCGTAATCAGCTTGGGGATACCTGGAATCATCAAGATGCATTTGATTAGCGTGGCTGGGGGATCTTAGGTCCACCAGTTCCAAATTTTAGCAAGGGCTGTGAATTCACATGAATTTTTCTTGATGCACACAAAACAATTATTCCTCAGTTCCACATAGTTTGTCATTATGAGGGGGGAAAAAAAAGGGGTGCCATTGGTTCGCTCTGACTAAATATTTTCAGCTAATCCTGCGGTCACCAACACAGCCAAGGTAATTTCACTGGAGGAAGCACTTGCTGATTTGTGGCAGGAAGTCCCTTTCCCAGCATCTCTGCAGACAAGCTGGAGGACAGAGATGCTCTGCAAGCCACAAGAAACCCTTAGGCTTGTGGGAGGCCTGCAGATCCCCAAGTGCCCACTGCTGAAGAACGCAGGGTCTGCTTCCTCCACAGCTGCTGCTTTAATCTTTGGGGTTTTGAAATCTCTCTGTTGGATTTGTGTTACTCTTGACTTCTCCGATTTCTCGTTTCCTTGGCTTGTGCACCTGCACAGCACTTCGTGCAGTTAGTTAAATAACAAACATGAAATACATAAAATAATAAAAAAATGCTAGCTTGGTGCTGAGAGCATCTGATCTACCCTGCCATCTCAATCTAAGGAGCACCTATGAAACACCATGTCCTGCTATGTGCAGCCAACTGGGAGGCCTCCCTGCTTGAACAAGGAGGGCCTGGGTGTCAGCACTATCCTTCAGCACCACTCAGTGGGCTGCATCTGTGGAGTGGCCTGAGGTACAGCTTTTTTTGCTATTGAGAAGCTCCAGCTAAAACAGAAAGATGCAAGAAGCCACCTCAGCCCTTTCACATGCACCAGATGTCTTTAGCACGTTTAAATGTAAAGCATCTTGACATTCCACATGAAGATGTTCAACAGTCAGGACCCAGAAAACCTAGGTGGTCACTTCAGGTTCCAGATGAAGAGCCAAGCCAATGGCTACGTATTTTCAGACAGTTAAGCTATCTACATACATTTCTAGAGACACCAGAACAGTTCTTTAGGTATTCAAACACCTTCAGTACAAAAATGAGAACTGAACTACACACAAAATCTGACCTGGGTTCTGCAGAAAGGGCTTTACAAGAATCCCTCTTTGCAAGCAGCAGTTTTAATGACAGGAAAGGCTACCTTAGAACAAACATAATAGCACTGCTTCACAGACTGGAGCACCGCGAGAGATCAGACATCTGAAAGCTTGTGCCTGGACAATCACAACAAACAAAAAACCCCAAACAAACAAAAAAATGCATCCCCTGGGATGTTAAGGCAAAGCAGTATCTGAGACCAAAGCCAGGGCATGCCGTCGGAACGCTGAGAGAATCAAGCCCTTACACATCATCTGCATTATCCTATCACACCTTAATTGCAAGAGCAGCAAGCTTTTCTGTGTTCACTTGAAGTGACCTCCTCACTTTCCTTCCTACCGTGCAACTTCCAACCTCAAAATTACAATCCACCTTGCTTCTTGAGCAGTTCCATCAGTTCTGTGTTCTGGGAGCAATGTTCGTCCTAGTAACACTCCAAAGGGGGACTTCTAAGCTTCCCTCTCCCCTCTCTCCCACCAGAGCAGCTTTCTCTCAGGTGGAGAACAGGGAAAAACAAAAACAGAACAAAACCAAACGGAAAAGAAAGCAAATCCGTGCGGTTTGAGACTGTAGTTTTACTGGAAGCAAGAGCTGGTACATGAGGGCTTTGGCTTCATTCAAAGTGCTGGATCACAGCCAGCCAGTCATTGAGATACAGGCAACACAAGAACCTTCTTGGCTCTCCGTTTCTCACTCCCCCATAGGACACAAGCTTGAAACTCTGCTTCTAACGTTGAGCAAGCCAAGACCTCAAACTCTTTCCTATGCGTCCGATAACATCTGGCTGCGTCTACTGCAGCGCGCTCTTGCGCAATCGGCTGCGAGCTGGCTGGTGACTGGATAATGCCTCAGCCTCATGGGGGTAAGCGATCCGCGTGCGATAGGGATGGGAGCGCATTAACGGAAGCTGCACAGTTACACCCTTTGTAAAATGGTTTGATAATAGGCCAAATACTTAATAGCGACAAATAAACTAACCCCCAAACCAAAAGGAGCACATCCATTTACTTAAGCCTACTTTACATACCCAGCAGGAAGAGATAAGCCTTAGAGCAGCCGTTCCTAAAAGGCACTAACTGAAGGATGGGGGAAAACCTTTTGCGGGCAGTTTTTGTAGGAAACGGTGAATCGCGGTTTAAATGAACGAGGAACAAAGTCCGACCTAATCCCACCAGGACAGTAAAACAGCCAGCTCCCGAGAAGGCCACTCTCTGAATACAAGGGGCTAACACATCAGCAATTCCTATACCGGAGGACCATGGATCACGGCCCGAGGGACAGTGCAAGCAGTCCCAGAAGAATTTCAGAGCAGGGATAGCAGGCAAAATCAGAAAGGCCAGGAGATGCAAAGTGCTGGCTGTGCTTAGGAGGAAGCATTGTGCTTTGGCCAGAAATGCAAATGCTGCATGGTATTGAGAGAGTTTGGGAAGCTCCACCTGGAAGCAGAAACACAAATTTTAGGGACGGGTAGGCTGGACAAGAGCAGCTTTGTTGGAACTTATGATGCAAGGACTAGGGAGGGAAGGAATAAATGGCACGGATAGTTCCAATCAAAGCAAGCAAGAAAACTGGGGTCAAATGAGAGACAACATAGGAAGATGGGTATTCTCAAACTTGAGAGTAAAACCAGAAGCACCTTACAGGAAGCACTATGAAGTGCTTCTGGTTTCACTCTCAAGCCATGAATGCAAGTGAGGAGAGAACTCCTGGGAGACTGAGTAGCACATCAGAGTGAACAGACTCAGGGCAACAAGTCACCAAACCAGGAGCCAGAATGCAGGGGGCTCTTCTAAAGTATTACCTGGGAAGAGAACGAGAATAGAACCTCGCTCTTATTTGCAGTCACACACAAAAAGCTGGCTTCCCTCTGCACATCTCGCCCACTGGCCCGTGACAGCAGCTGTTTCTGCCTGGCAGGGCAGAAGGTACCTTCTTTGCAATACCCACTGAACAGGTCACGCATTTCCGGGCAATGCGTGATCCCAAAGGTACAATGTGCACAAGCTGTCAAGCCACAAGAGAAACCTTGGAGGGATTCCACCTTTCTCAAGTGTAATCTTCCCCCAGAGCAACCACCGGGGCAGGGCTGCACGCTGTTTGCACAATCCAGCCCTGCTTTTTTTCATCATTCCAAGTATATCTCACGTTGTGCAATAAGTGTTGTATCATGCTCCTGCTACAAATGACACAGGGAAAATAACGTGAAGAGAACAAAGGCAACTGAATTGCTACTGAACTGTGCAACTACAAGCACAACTGATGACAAGCTGTTCCGCATAAAAATCAGAAGCAACGATTAAGTTGGAAGCCGTTTATCTGGATGAAAAGTTACGAGCTGATTTCCAGTTTGCACACACGTGATCACCTTTGGTTCCCAACGTGGGAATTCTGGTCAGGCCCACAACCGAGTCACTGTGGAACAACTGAGCTGTTGCTTGTTCCTGACCTGGCGTGAGAAAGACAGTGCAGTGAAGCCCTGGAGCAAAGGGCATCTCCCTTCAACAGGAAGCGATGAGCTTTCAACAGGCATCTATCTGCCCTCATCTCGAAAATAAGCGAGCAAGAATTTGGTCTTGAGGATGATGAAGAGGAAGGAAGGGAGGAGAAATGAGGAAAGACACAATCCCCTTGCAGTCCCCCGGAATGGTGCGTGAAGGAAGATATCCTGAGCTGTGGGGGAACACGGAATTTTACCAAGGTTCTTAGTAAGCTGGACTGCTTTGGTTTGTTTCTTAAAAAACAATTTCTTTTTCTATTTATAATACCTGTAAACAAAAAGTGGAGGTTGCTCAGAAGTTGTTTTGTCCTAGACCAGTGAATCTTCAAGTATTTCACTCTATATGGCTTTAAGAGTACAGACACTGATCTTTCAGACCCTATCCTCTGGGCTCCCTCTTTACACCGGGATTGCAAAATTACAAACTAAAATAAAAATTCAGCCGTTAATTACGTTACCAAAACTGCCAGTCAATTTGGCAAGGATTCCCTTAATTCTAACAGCAAGGGAACGACACCATTGTTTCGTGAGCGCAGCCTCCAGCTGATTTAAAGAAACCCTCCTGTCAAAATTTAAATGACTCATGATTTTTGCACTGCACAGAGAATGCTTTAATTTACATAATTACAGCTGTGTAAACTATGCACTGACTGGTTCCCAATCTGGAGTTCACTCTCGAGTCTCCCTAAGGGAAAGGTGTCACATGTGACCAGAAACAGTTTATGAGTCTGCAGATGCGAAGGGCAAGAACAAAGCGCCCAATCACTCGCTCCTCTCACCAGGAGAAACCCTTCTCACCGCAACACCCCCGACAAGCACGGGCACCGACTGCTTGCTGAAACGTGGAACAGCTCGTGCGGCCACCGACAGACACCACAGCCTGCTTTTTAGGCCTTAAACCTTGTGACTGGAGCATTAACAGCAGCAATTATTACCTGCAGCTACTATTACGATGTCAGCGAGACGCGTATGGATCTTGAGCTGCTCTTTCGGTGTGTGTCTGTGGGCAATGGTCACTGTAGCATCACCTGCAATGCAAGAGGTCATTGATTAACTGTCACATATAAAGTGCCTGCATAGCCTTTGCTTTCGGGTGCAAATGACTGACTTCGGTACACGACGAACAATCCAGATGATCACCGGATTTGTCTTGGGATGCATCACCCCTTTCGGCGCAGGCAGATTACTCACGCATATGAAAAAAAAAAACATTTATTCTTAAAAAGTCTCACGGGAGGAATTCATTTATTGACTCTGGACTTACTCCTTCAGCGGGTTTGTTAGATGTAGTGGAATTAATTACACCAAGCAAACCCAGCACGGAAGCCAGCGTCTCCCTTACTACGCACAATCCGTACAGTCTGCCCTAAGGAGCTTCAAGGAGAAGATGACCACCTTCAGATCTCTGTCCTCAATCACGTTTGCCATTCCCCTCAACTGAAGCTCCCTGGATGCTTCCCATGGCATTCTGTGGCACAGGCAGGCAGGAAGACCACAGTCTGCCCTGTACCCATTGTCTAACCTGAGAATGGTGCTTCCCTTGAGTCAAACTTTACGGTGTTTTTGACTGATTACAAGCGCTCAAGGAATAGTTGGGATTTCAAGTTCAGTGCAGCGGCCTTACCTCCTACAGATAACTGTGCTCTCAAGAATTAACACAGCTGATCATCAGGCCAACAACAGGAGATGACAACTGAGGCTCTGCTCTTCATAGGGTCTGATTCCCCCAGCTCTACCTTCCACTCATCACAGCCTCCTAAGCTATATTATTAACCATTAAACTGAAAGTTTTTGCCACCTCCTGTGTTCCTCTGGAAGGTGTCTGATCGATCTAATCTGTGCCTCTCATCTCCTTTCCTCTCTTCCTTAAGCATCCCATCTTCAGCCTGTCTGTGCTCTGACTTCTCTGCTCCTTCCCCCTGTCTTTGATGCCTCTTCTCCCTCAGTCTCTGTAGCGCATACCATTCCACATGATACTGCCGAGCCAATTCACTACCTTATAAAACAGAGGTTGTCTCTGGACCTGCCAACACAAAGCACAATTTGGTTTTTAAGGGTTCTGAAAGTTTTCTGATTCTATCAGATATTGCCACCTGCAGGACACTATAGTTTCTACATACAAAACGTCACAGATGAAAACAGACCACAGCTTTTCCCTTTTGTTTGTGATCTGTAAGAAAAAAAAAACCTGAGAACCCACAACAAAACACAAAGGGGGCGGGGGAAGAACCAAACAACAACAAAAAACAAACCAACCAGTACCACACACATACACCTTGTATCACTTCTTAATAGAAATTAATCAAATCATCCCAATTGCTGATAAAAACCTTTCCAGACAACCCAAGAAAGTTGTTTTTCAGTGCTTAACTGTAGGCCTTGTCTGGTCCCCACACCCCTGATTAAAAAATTAAAATACAAGAAAAGAACTTCCACCTTATTTATAGTAACAGGTTAAAATATCTCTAAAGATGTACCCAAGAAGAAAGCCTGCCTTTGTTTGGTAAAAAGTAAAATTAGCAACTATGACACGTAACTTTCAACTCTGAAACACTCCATCTAGACACATCACACTCTTGCAGAAGCCACCTCTCCTTGTATCACAAGAGATGTCTCTGATCATAACGCGTAACTTTTTCCTCTTCTATTAGCTGCTAAGAAAACAGGTGAATTGTTCCATTTCAGCTATTATTTTTATTAAGTTCACATTTCCAATCTTTCCTCTAGCTCCACTTCCTGGATCCCATGAGATATGAGCTTCACACATTCTCTTTCACTGTCTCTCTCAGCTTCAGGTTCTCCACTGTCCTGATACATGCAGAAGTTCTGACAGCCGCTGAGGCACAGCTGAAACCACCACCTCGCCCGCCCAGGTTGTGCTCTCTTGGTGCTCAGTGCAGAAGACCAACCAGATCCTCAAGGACAGCCCGACTGGAGAGTCAGGAATGAAACCTGCACGAGACCCCAACCATGAAAATACCGTTCACCGTGTACACAACAAATATATACTTGGTGCTAATTTGTTGTGAAAAGCACAAATGTTCCTTTGTTTTCTTGTTGCAGGTTGGAAAACAAGAAAACCTACCTTAAAAACAAATCCATTTCTTCAGAATAAGCGAAGACAGCTTCAATGATTTCTCTCTTCCTACACCCAGATTCCAGTGCCGCGGTCGGTAAGGAAATAGCTGAACATGTTTCTGTCCCTACACAGAATATCTGACATACCTAGCATCGATGACACCAGCGCCAAAGCGGTGAAGGAACGTGTGATCTCTCAGCAATCGGCACCTCGGTGGAGGACCGTGAAGCACAGCCAAGTTTGTTCACAGGCCAACAAACTCATGGACTAACCCCCCAAAACAGTTTCTATTACCGGGCAGTCAGCAAGAACTACAAACCCAGGATACAAACAAACAAAACTGAGCCACGGGTCCATCTAACCCAAAAGCTGCAAGTGACAAAACAGTATTTCATTACAGCTAAAAAACAAGCATGCAACTGCTGTGAGTTCTTCAACAAGCTGCTGAAAGAATCAGGGGTCAATAAGTCTCCTCATTTCCAAGTGAGAAAAGTGCAAGTACTTTGCAACATCACTCTGTGTGGTAGAAAGCCCAGCTCAAACGCGGCACTGCGCTGCCAGCCATGTATAACACCCAGTATTGGCAGCAAAGGACAAAAACACTACTAATTTTCATGGGAATGGAGAGGAGACCAGAACTATGCACTGGTGGTAATTACAATTCCAGCACTGAGAGAAGTTCCAAACGGCAACTTTCCCACAGAGGCTGAATGGAAAAACCAACTCTGTGATTAGTAAGAAGCTTCTCGCGTTTTATTATATTAATAACAGATTTCACTCCACTCCTATTAAATGTGCCTGGGATTAAGCACGGATGTTTGCCTCCTTCGTGCACGCCACCTCGGCAGCTTGCAGCACCAAAGTGAACTTGCAAAAGGACACCAGTTGATTGAAATTGCATTTGTTTTTCTTTCTACGGCACAATTATAGCAGCACACGCATGCTTCTGTAATTAGAACTACTCAGAAGTATTTCCATTACAACCCTCAATTTCCAGGGGGATATAAACTGCACTGCAGAAAAATCCCCCGGGCCAACATGTTAATATCATCTGAAAAGTCACTTGGTCATTCATATGGATGTTTTCGTAATCACCACCTAACGCAGCACAGCACAAGAATCATGGCATATATGTTGGGGCTTTTTTCTCTATATTTATGTATATGGATGTCTGTGAGTTTGTGTGCGTCTCTGTATGAAAAGCTTGACATTAATATTACACAAGCATGAAGATAAGGCATATAATTCTATTACTTGCTATATAAAAGAATCACATGAACCTCTGCAGCTCTTAGAAGCCACACCATCAGGCACTATCCTCAACATTCAGTTCTCACCATGTTTAAACAGTAGCTCTTTCAAATGGAGGACAAAATGATAACAACACCTGAAAAAGTCGAGTCCAGAAACTGTTCTCTTGAATATGTCAGAACATGCACTGGCAAATCTATTTCCCTGACCTGGTTGCAAATATTGTACAAGAGAAAAAAAGCTCTCTTTATCCGAATTCTCTGGTCAGCTTTATTCTAATGATTTCACAAAGGGAAACACTAAACCAACAGTCTTGAACTTACCTCCAGGTCTTTCATGTTCTCCATCAGTATGTAAAAGCATTGAAATAGGCATTCCAACATTCTTAGATCTTCCAGCTACGACAACATTCTTTCCAAATGTTTGTATACCTTGCAGGAAAAAAACAAACCAAAACAAAACATGGGTTTAGTTATATCGGAATAGCAAAATACTTCTTCTAGATTCCCAAAACAGAATTATTTGCTGCTGTGCACTGCTGACATCAATGAGACTTTGAAAATCCATAAAGCTGAACTGGAGGGATGAATCCAGAAAGCAACTTTCAGCTTTCACCTTAGAGAAACCTGAATGAATTGCCAGTTGTGTTATCTGAATCACCCCTTGGAGGGACTTCATTCCCCTCCTCTGACCACAAAGGGAAGTGGAAGCTCTTAGGTCTACCAGTAAGAACACACGTACCATACTTACATAAAATGACAACTATTGAACACATCTGCATTCTTTTCCCCTTCTGGTATTAAATTACATGTCCCCATTTTTGTTCTTGTTTCTTCCCCTTCCCCCACAAGAACGTATGCATTCAAATCTTCTATCTGACAAATAACCAGGAGGCCAGCAATACCACAGCAAGTTCCTTACAACATTCTAAGATGCAGAAAGTCACCAAAGTCTTTCAGCAAGTATTCTACACGGATTACTGTCTACACTTAATTAATAGTTCTGCTGCTGGCAACAGATCCCATCTATTTGGCACCTCCTCGTTATTTAGATGAATCCTCTACGTGTTTGTTCTTCAATCAGCCCAATACACTCAGATAACCTACCCCTTTTAACTCACCCCCGACTTTATCCTTTATTCATCTCCCGAGATAAAAAGAGTTTCCAAAGAGCTGGGTTTCTTACCGGTCCGTTTTATGATTTCCCAGACGGCAGCAGCAGTGGCAGGGATTACAGAAGGCTGATCAAGACACAGACGTCCAACGTTGATGATATGGAAGCCATCCACGTCCTTGCCGGGCGCGATAGCGTTACAGACCGCGCGCTCGTCGATGTGATCTAGGAGACACATTGCTCTCACGTTACAGCTCTCCCACTTGTCGCCTGTCATCAATACTACCTGAATCACTACAGAGAGGAAGGCACAAGTTTGGTCTAGCTAGGGTAATTAGCATTATTCATTAGGAAGGAACTACACTCCCCCTCTAAAGGCAGCAGCTACAGTTTTGCTTTTCAAGTCATCTACTGAAAATTAAACGATTCCATGTGTGACACGACTAACACGACAGATTCAGTCCAAATGTCAGAGGCCAATACTCAGCTGGGAAGGAGGACTTAGTAACTACAGACAGAAAGGTTCAGGCAAGGTAATTCAGAGTTGGTTTTGCATTCTGGAAGTGTTAATTATCAAGTGGCTCAGAAAAAAAGTGGTTCCTAGAACAAAAGTTACTGTGCATGTTACCTGTCTCTACAATCACAAAGGATACACGACCTAAGTTTTAAACAAATGTAAGGAAATGCTGATGTGAAATAACTTTGCAGGTCTCACTCTCATTTTCCATTTTACAACTGGGTTTAGTAACTGGGTGATCAGTAGGACCAAACACATCCTGCTTCAGTGAAAACCTGCGAGACCGCAGAAAACTGATATTGACGCGCTCGAAACACTAAGTATGGCTTCAATGACAACACCTGCACAGCATCTGTATTCCATATCTATTAGTAATTAACGTGCTTCATATGCACTATTGATATGGGATAGGTGTTGCAACTGCTCAAAGCTTCTACTGCACAGACAGTGGTACTGATTATGGTAGGGACTCTCCTGAGGTATTTTGTGATTCTGCATTGAAAGAAGCTAGCTAATTAAAAGATATGCACATCATAAAACTTAAAATGTGTTAATCTCCTGTTAAAATATTTCCTATTAAAAACCCACTAGAGTTAAACAAGATTGTTATGGTTTGTAATTCCATTCACCATTTTCTGATGGGAGGAAATTTCCTTCTGAATCCCAAGGAGGAAGGTCTGTGGAAATTAAGGTATTAAGTACACAGATGAAAGAGTCTCTAGAAGTCAAGCTAGCCTAATCCAGGCATTGGAGGCAACATAATCTTGTTTGTGTGTCAACTTGGGGAATAAAAAAAAAAAACCCCAAACAAACAAAACACAAATCAAACAACAACAAAGAAGAAAGACATTTTGAGTAACCTATTAAACAGTTTTTGCAAAAGAAAAACTTGTTAACCTTAGGCAAGTTAGTTGCTCAAACAAAAACTTGGCAGACATGGTTTTCGTTGTGCCTGGCATAGGAGAGAAACCTGCTCTGACAACAGCTCCTCATTGCTGCATGTCTGCAGCTCCCCAGAAACAGGCAGATAGCAAACACATTCATGTAACAGGGAAAGAAATGGTGCTTTACAAGGATTCTCCTTCTTTCCCTGCTCAGAACTAATCTGCAGAATGTCAGAAAAGGAAGAGATGCAGCTGCATAGCTGGGGATGAGCAGGCTGACAGGGGCTGCAGAAGAGAGGACGGGGACACCTTCACTTCCTCATCACCACAGACACTTCTAAAACACTATCCTGGGCTGGCCATCCCCAAAATAAACAAACCAACCAAGCAACTCAACTCAAACTGTACAGGCAATCACTGTTACTTCATGAGTAGCTTTCATTTGCCTCAAGAAATGTATTTTCCTGGTTTGTTTCCACGTGACTGCAGACAGCCTCATTTATTTCCAGAGGAACAAAATAATTTCTTACCGTCGGTCCCACAGAACATGCTGAGCCTCCTCTGAACCAATACAGAAACTCAGTTGCAGTCACCCTAAGCTCCTCTCCATGCCAAGTTCCCCTCTGCACTCACCCTTTCACTTGTTAACCAGCCGTGCAGGACGACACTGCCCTGGGACTCTGACATGCACCCAGAGAAACTCTTATTTACACAATCAACACGTTGATGTAGGAAACATAAAGACTGGTTTTCAAAAGGGAAGACTGAAAATAGAAACATAGCACAAAAGGGATTGGAAAACACCACGTGGATCAAGAAATACTGACACAGAGCAAGCAGGAAGCTGTTCAGGTGCACAGTGAGCTCCCTGGAAGTAATTCTGCGAAGCTCCCCCAGACACTGCTCTGATTTTAGCAGTGGGTTCCCCCAAAGCAGGGCACGCTCAGGCTGGTTCTGTCTTTCACAGCAGCAGCGGGGACATGACATCCATACTCACTTGTCTCCTACTTTGCTGCTTACAGGGAAGAAAAATGCAAGTTTCTCATATTCTATCTCAAAAAACCCACCCCAAACACAAGAACATTTCATAGCAACCTTCCAGGTAATTTAAAAAAAAGATACAAGAACCTCTCCAAAAAACCATTACCACATCAGAAGTAACGCACAAGTTTTCCTCGGGCAAAGATGACAATCCTCAAAGTTCAGTTGCTCCAGCTCACAAAAGCAAATGAGAACAAAGCTTTTTTTCTGCTTCTATTTTTATCCCCATGATGATCAAATCCACACCTGTGCGTGGTTTACTATTAAAAAAAACAACAACAAACCCCTAACAAACCCCACACAAATCACCTCAGCTGTGGAGTAAGCAGCCTCCACTGATGAAGCTCTCACAGGCTCTAGGCTCTGCTTCCTTGCATTACATTGCTACACACTGCGATACGTTCCAGCTTTCCATCCCCATGCTGCCAGTTTTGCATGGGTTCACACTCCTGCAACAAAAATTCTTCACATTGCCCATCTCCCTAGACCTGTTCTTAGCAGGAGAGGTGTTTGTTCCATGTAACAAAGCCCATTCCATCAGCCCCCAGAGCTCCTCACTGGTGTGGGAGATGGCAGCCTCTTCACTTGGGCTACACTCCCACCTGCTGGCCAGCTTACTCCAACTCCGCTCCATTTCCCTTCACTTTCATGCACTACAAAGCACAAAGCTTCCTCATCCGACGCTGATGTTGACTACAGATACAAACAAAGTGTCTCTTCCTCTAGAACACCTGGCACCTGCCCCATATTTTTCTGGTTTGTAGATATCAAACAAAGGCAGTGAGAACTGTCTGAAAGCAAAGACGAAGACTAGGAGTAAGAGTGGGAATGAAGAGCTTACCTAGAAACAAAGCTTCCATTTCACTGTCCTCAGAGATACCTAGAAACAGTAACCCCCAGAGTCCCAGCTAGTGCAAGAAATCATGCCCACGAACACCCAAAGGACAGCTCCTGACCTTCAGAGCACACCACAGAAACATACGCCAAAAGACAACACTTGGAACACAGAACCAGGGGAAACCCAGCATGCCCATTTATTACAGTGACTAGTAACTCGGGCACCTCCCCATCAGGAAGCACAGAGTGGTTTAACAGAGTTGACCTGCATAGATTTAGATGAAAACAGCAAGTTTCATCACTATTTTGCCACCTGCTGTCAAGTGACATCTGAGTGTGATTTTATTACAAAACAGGAGCACGGAAAAAAAGCAGAGGCTTTTTGGACCTTAGCACAAAGCTCACCTGGAACATTAGGGACAGCACAGAAAACACGAACAAACACTTAAGGCAAAACCTGGAACCACTGTGAGAAAGGCCTCAGCATCATCCACGAGATAGCACAACTGGGCATGATACAGGGGATGAAAATATGGCAAAGGTCTTGGAGTTCAAGGCAAAACAGCAGAACATGTTAAAAAAAAAAACAACAACAAAAAAGAGACATGAATTGGAGCTAATGTGTGCATGTGGAAGGAAATTCCTTGAAAAAGCATTCTGACCAAACTTAAAAATAAATACAAGGTAAAGTTGACCATATGAAATGATACTCAATTTACTTTCAGGGGTTTTTTTTTGTTTAAAATTAACTGCACATCACAAAAAAGCTAACATCAACTACTATTCATTATGCATGCTCTCTTTCAAGAGCTTCTTATGTCCCTAAGATACACTCACAACCCTAAACTGTCAAACTCTCTCCTCTTACGCTGACTGTATGAGGAGGAGAAGGACAAAAGATGTCACCTACCTGGGAGAGGTAGCTGAACTAATAAACCACTAACTCTTGAGTCCTCGTTGAGTTTCGCCGTTATATCTAAGAGCTCTTCCTGAGAAATGTCTTTAGGCCTCAGTATGATCTCACTAGAAATGCCTGATAAAAGCCAGAAACAGAAGACAGGGTATCAGGAAATTTATTCACTGACAGCTCAGTCCTTTTGCCTAAAAATCTGCCCGACGTGCAGCAACTGTCTTAAATAACACCGGAGAGCTTGCTAAAAGCCCCGCTTTCACCGTCTGATTTTTATGCTGTATTTCTAGATGTCAAGTACAAACCTACAACAAAACACACAGGAAAAAAAATATAAATCTGTACTTGGACACAGTAGCTCCAAAATGAAACAACAGCTTGGAAGTATGAAATTATTGATGATATGGAGAAAGAGACTCTCTTTAAACACCTTCTTGTGAAACAGGTCATCTATTGCAGCGCCGGGGTGGTGGGGTTTGCTACCACAGTGGGAGGTGGGATGAAAAACCCACATACCAAAGGAGTCCTCTAACAGGTACTGAGGAGGCAAGCTCTTCAGGAAACAGTTTTACATTGAAAAATAATCCAAGCATCTTGCAGAAACAACTGAAAACTGCCATAATACCTCACTGATAATCTTTATTCGCCGAGCTTCTCAAAGCCAGTTAAGAGATTTTACTGTTCAAACAGGTCACCAGTGCTCTCCTTTAGTTTCCAGTTTCCAACAGTAAGGGTGAGAACCGTTTCCTAACAATATTTTTGAGATACAGAACTGAACTCCTGACTGCCATCCACGGGCCATTAAAACCACTTTCTTCACACAGCAATGCAACTTCTTTAGGTTCATCAGAGAAGATGAGGAAGGAAAGAGTTCAAATTTAAAATGCTAACAAAGGCATTTCCCTCCACACCTTTTTTACCTGACTTTTTATTTAAAAATGACAGTATCTCGTGCTTACCAAAGGTTCTTTTATAGGACATACACATACCTACAGCTCCAGCTGCTTTTATCTTGTTTCTGACATAGATATGACTAGCTGGATTGTCTCCTACTAAAATGACAGTGAGATGAGGTCTCTTGTTTCCACGGGATATCCACGATTCTACATCCCTCTGAACTTCTTTCAACACTTGTCGAGCAAGCTTTGTCCCTGAGATAATGTTTGCTTCATCACTATCAAGACAAAAAAAAAAATAGATACACAATATTTAGGTCTAAAATTTCATAAACAAGACACTTTGAAAAGTGTGTGATCGCCCGTGTTAACTACTTGCAAATACTCTGATTGGTTCATCTGCTAGTATTTCAAATATTATTTGAAAAATACCTGTGGCTTCAAAAATCACCGCTTAGGCTGAAACGCTCATCACTGCTCAGAAGTTTCCTAGCAGAAGTTTTCAAATGGATTTGAAGGCTTATTTCACCTTCATATAGAACAAATAGTTCTGTCCTGCATCAGCCAGCACCTAACTTTTTACAAGTCCAAGGACAAACCAAGGGTAAAACGAATGTTACATCACTTACAACATAAAGATGATAACATTCTTCTCCTACACGGTTTGCTATTCCACCCTTAGCAGCTACTCATGCATTACCATTCTGCTACTTTCCCTTACTAAATAGAAGAAAAGGAACAGGAATACTCAGAGCTAACGTTTAACCGTACGCATTTCGGTTACACAAATTGACACTCCAACGCTCCAATAAAAAAGGGAAGGCTATCTAGAAACGTCCCAAAATTGATTATTCTGGTCTTGATGATGATTTATCTCAGCTGGTCATCATGACAGCAAGACAACATACTGTTCTTCCTATCAGGGATTTTAATAAATTCAACCTAAGCACCGTAATTAAGAACTTCATTCTTACATCTAACGTTCGGCTACTTGGACTTGGGTTGCTCGACCTGCGCTTGACGCAGAAAGGAAGCCAAGCACGTGATGGTATTTTACCTCTGGTTTCTAGGAAGACAGCAGTATTTATTACTTCTCTTGGTCACTATTAGTTCCAGTGGGTTTCATCTACGATTTTAAGACAGGGGTACAAATTCAGTATATCCTGGAAACATGCTTTAGGTATTATGTAACAGAAGTGTGGGTTTAGTTCCAAAGAAGCAGCTCTCTGGGAAGAAAACAGGAGACAAAAAAAAAAGAAAAACCAAACAAAAAGGCCTAGTGTATTTAAAAATGTTTGATTGGTTATTAAGAGAATAAAAGCCTGACATCTTTCAGCAGTCACCCTTTCCTCTGCCTGACTACCCCGAGCATCTAGGACTAAAGCCTTTCAGCCCTCTCTGAAAACAGACATGCTTGAAGCTTTAACGTGTATCTGCTCACAAACAGGGGTGTTTAATACACGCTGAGTCAGCTTGCCATGATCAAAGTAGTTTAAAGTCACTTGCAAAAACAATAATGCATTTGTCTTCCGTGCATCAACCAGTATTTTCGTAAGCCAAATAAATATCAAGACTACTACTTTGGCACAACTCAATAAACATCAGCACATTTGTTATCTGGACCCTCAGAACCCCGCCTCCGTCAAAACACCCAGTTATAAAGTGAACTGTCATGGGAGAGAAGAAAAAATATCCCTAAAAACGTAGCTGTAAATATATAGCTAAGGAGAAACTTCCAGCACCTTGTCAGTTCGCCACTTCCCTGTAATACTCTGCAAAGTCTTTTCTTTCCTTGTTAAAAAGACTGTACATACAACTTTCTCAAGCGAAGAACTTTTTTCACAACCGCCAAACATAAAACCAGGAAATAAAACAGACTGATGTTTCTAGGGTTAGAAGCTAGGTAGTTGAAGGCCCTTGATGGAAAGAAAGATTACTACAGGGGAAAAAGCAAAGCATGATGTACAGGGAGGTTTACGCTGCAGCACACCATTCAAGGCATTGAAATGAACATCTGAACTATTATTTTACATTCTATCCACATGAAAAACTTGACGAGGTGTAATAACACAATTACTAGATCTTACTACGCTATCCTGTCACACAATCGTCCTACCCACTCACGGATGCTTTTATCCTGCACCCAGTGGGAGTTTACGACCGAACAAATCACGTTCCGCATCTTCCTTTTTAGCGCATCCCGTGGCTCGCGGGACGGGACAGAAACAACCACGTCAGCTGCTGCTTTAGATCTACCTGCACATTAGAAGGCCCAAATCATACGGGGCCTCGCAAAGGGATCTTCCCAGTCCCACACACCAAAACGTTTGTAAAACCGTTATTATAGGAGCACCTACTTTACACAGAATCGGAAAAAACCAGTTACTAGCAGCCAAGAATGGAAGCAGGCAGGCACTGTGCCAGGAACCCAGCCGGCTGTGCCATAAAGCAGCAGAACCGAACCCTCTGCTGCACAGGATGTACAGATGATCTCCAAGCTCAGATGCACATTTCAGCTGTTAAGAGGGCAGCTTCCTAATTTCTGAAAACATAGAGACAATGCTTTCAGCGTAGGCCACCGGGGACCTGCTCAAGCGAGAAAACTTTCAGGTCAGTACTGAAGACAACCCGAGCATAAAATAACAAGCAAGAGCAGAGCTGAAACCCTCCCTTCCACACCCAGACAAGTGCTCGTGGCTGCAGTACTACGACACCAGCACGAGAGGCTCGGTTTGGCCAGCACACGGAACAAACCGCAGCGGGTGAAGATGTCAGGAGGGTGGTCCTCGCCGCGTGGCAGCACGTCCCGCTCGCCCTGGGGATCCAGCCTTTCAGCGAACCTGCCCGTGCAGCGCTACAAGAGATGTTGCACAACTGCACGCATTCAAAATAAGTTATATTTTAATATAACGTATTTATTTCAGTTATTACTATCATAAAGTAGTTTGGCTTTTAAACGCGGGTTTGTTTCGTTTCCCAGGAGCATCACAATACCGCACCAGCCAACCACGCTGGGGACAGCGAGATGCGACGGGATGGGCTGTCACCACCACACGTCCCCTCACACAGGCCACGATATTCTTTAAGCAAAGATTAACACACTCGCCCACACTCACAGAACAGCTTTGGGGTGGAAGGCACCTCAAAAAGTCAGCTAGTGCAGCGGCCCTGCGGTGAGCAGGGACATTTATCAGGGACATTCATCAGCGATACAGGCCCGAGGGGATGTAACCACGGATGCCAAAGAGATAACGGCGATAGTAATTGCGTGCTGCCCCGCTGCGAGGGGAGGAGGCGGGAAGGCCGCACCGCCAGCGCTCCCGGTCAAAGCCCCGCCGGCCGCCAGGGCCGCAGCCCGCCCGCCCCGTCTCCTCCCCTCCCGCTACCCCTGCCCGCTGGCAGCGAACCTGCAGAGCCCCGCCGTCCCGCGGGGAACCGCAACTCGCCCGGGGCGTAGGAAAAAAACCACACCGGAGGCAACGGCCGAGGGGAGAGGAGCCGAGCGGGAGCGGGGGCCGAGCCGCGCCCCGCCCGCCCGCCCTCTCCCCCTTCAGGCGTTCAGCGCCCATTCCGCCCGCCGCGCGCCCGACCGTTACACGGCAGCGGCCGCCGGACCCGCCGCTCCCCAGAGCGCTCCCCGCCGCAGCGGGAGCGGGAGAGGAAGAGGTGAAGACAATGAGGCTGAAGGCGCCCCGAGCGTACCTGGCAGCGCTGCGAGGGGAGCTGCCGGTGCTGTAGGCGGCGGGGGGCGGCGGGCGCGCGAGGGTCCGCCACCTCCGCAGCGGCGCCAAGCGCGAGCGCAGCACCGAGGCCGGGCAGAAGCCGCCGCCGCCCGCCGCCATGTCGGGCCCGCCGGACGGAAGCGCGGCCGCAACCAAGCGGCGAGGGGAGGAGCGCAGGCAAGTAGCGGGCCCCGGGGCGGGGCGGGGCGGAGGGGAGGGGAGGGGAGAGGCGAACGCA